>BQNB010074463.1:0-31785 GCA_026074375.1 Tanacetum coccineum | reverse complement strand
ATTTCTTCATCCACCAAAATTTGATCTTTCTTTTTCAAAGGCTTCTCAGGCTCAACCATTTTTCCCTTGCCTTTGTCTTTAGCCTGTAGAAGTTGTGATGTTTGTGAAGATGATGTTGTTGTTCTAAATTCACTTGGCTCTTGAACTACAACTCCTCTAGCCTTGGGTCTTGTAATAGCAGTTGTAATTGTTGTAGCAGCAGTTGTAACAGTCTTAGGTTTAGCTGCTTTGATCTCTATTAAGGTCTAAGCCAGAGTCAACTCATCAACAGTTGTTGGTGTAGCACTGACAGTAGTAACTTCAGCAGTACTAACTACCTTTTCAACTTTAACTTCCTGCTCATCAAAAACTCATGTATCAAACATTAAATTATCATCAATCCTCCCCTGAGCCTCATCAACCAAAGTAACCTCTGTATCAGCATCAAGATCAACAATTTTCCTCCCCTGTTTGGATGCATCCTCCTAAGCACCCAAACCTTCATCTTCAAAGGAAACAACTTGTGCAGATCTACCAACCTTCCTTAACCTTTTAAGCCGTGGAGTTCTTGACTTATTCCTTTTTTTAGCTTCTTGACCTTCTCCTTTAATTTAGCAATCTCTGCAGCTTGAGAGGTCTTAGTGTTCTCCAAATCAAGAACTCTTTGTGACAAGTTGGTACAAAGTCCCATCAATTCATTTAGTTTCAATCTATCCTCACCACTGAGTAGTGGATCATTGGAATGTATAGGTACACTTTCCACATTTTCAGTCTCATCTGCCATAGGTTGTGTAGGATCACTAGGTTGAGAAACGTCAGTGTTTTGTTTCTTGGTCTTCCTAGGCTTTTGCTTCTTTAGAGGTTGTGATGATGATGGTTGATTAATGGTGGATGTGTGTTGGGGAACAGTAGGCATTTCAAAACCTTCACCCTTTTCTTGAGATTGAACCATCATAGTTTGAAATAGAGGGGTAACTCTCTCAGAAAAACCTTTTCCTTCTCTCTTCATATTAGCAAAGACCTTCTTAGAGTGAGAAGGTGTAACATAAATTTCTTTATGTTTTGTCATTCCTTTAACTTGTTTATCCAGGAACACTTGCACAAACCTTGAATACATTAGAAATTTAACTCCACCCTCCAAGTTCTTCACCATATTATCAAAAATGTACTTGGAAAATTTAAATTTTTGGTTTGTGGCAAGACAGATGATAGCTGAGGCCATAGTGCTACTAAATTCGTTCTAAGCAGTAGTCTTAGCACTAAGGCATTGTAGAATTGTATGGATAAGAAATTTCCATTGAGGTGAAAAGAAATCTTTATAGAATGTAAGCTTTTTTGTAAGATTTTCATACCCCATTCTTTCTAGTTTTGCAAAAATGGTAGCATTGGGTAGACATTCAGTACCTTCAGCATCTTTTAATTGAAGAGCTCTTCTCACACTCGTCTCAATGACCATCACCTTCTTCCCATCTACTAGGGCTTGTATCTGCACTTCCCCGTTGACAGTTTTTGCCTTAGCAGTAGCCCAGAACTGCTTAATGCATGAAGTATAGATGGTAGGATTCACCGTTAGCGCATATATGATAGAACTTGCATTCAAAAAGTCAATAATTCCTTTAAATCTATCACTTTCTTCAGGTTTCTCCAAAAACGCAACCAAATTATGAGTTTCAGCAAACTTTATGTTCGACATTGTGTTGGGTTTTAATGATGAATGATAAAATTGAGTTAGGGTATATGATTAGAGAGTATATCAAAGTGTAAAATCGATTGAATGAGTGATTGAAACCCTTAATCGAAGTATTTATAAAATCACCCTCAACAGCATTAACTTAAATTGGTAGCATTCACTAAGACTGGCAGTAGTAAGTGTATGCCTGGCAGCATTAACTTAACCAGTAGTAGTAAGTTTATGCCTAACAGCATTAACTAACACTGGTAGTAGTAAGTGTATGCCTGACAGCATTAACTTAACCAGCAGTAGTAAGTTTATGCCTAACAGCATTAACTTTGAGTCACCAGCATTAACTCTAATTTCGTTTCAAAAAGCATTTCCATCATCAATTTTGATTCTCACAAGCTCTCTTTCTGTTTTTATTCTCACTATATCTCTCAATTCTTTTTCTCACTGAATCACTCTGTCTGTTTTTATTTTCACACATCTCTCTTTCTGTTTTTCATTCTCACCAATTTCTCTCATTTCTTTTTCTCACATAGTCACTCTGTCTGTTTTTATTGTCATACATCTCTCTTTCTGTTTTTATGCTTACCAATTTCTCTCTTTTTTTTCTCACCAATTTACTTTATCTGTTTTTATTTACACACATCTCTCTTTCTGTTTTTATGTTAGCCAATTTCTCTTAATACTCACAATATTAATTATAACAAACAGTAGTAAGTATAACTAACAGCATTAACATAGCAGTATTAAGTATAACTAGCAGCACTAATTATACTTACCAGTAGAAAGTTAGTCCAACAACACTAACTTGAATTTCATCATTGGCTGCTGTTCCATTCCATTTCAAGCATCATTTGTGCATAATCCGCTGCATATAAACGCAATTAACCTCCCCTCAAACAATACATCAGAGGTTAAGCATTCCAATACTTGCAATCAGATATTGAAATCTGCCAACATCAAATGCTTTTGTGAGCAAATCTGCAACATTCTGATCTGTGTGAATCTTTATCATCTGAATAAGCTTCTTCTCATTGGAATCTCTGATAAAGTGATGTCTAATCTCAATGTGCTTAGTCTTTGAGTGAAACACTGGATTCTTAACTATGCAGATGGTGCTTTCATTGTCAATGAAAATCTTGGTATTCATGAAATTGTATCCATAATCCAGCATTTGATTTTGAATCCAGAGTACTTGACCACAACAACTAGCAGCAGCCACATATTCTGCTTCAGTAGTAGAGTTGGCAACTATAGTTTGCTTCTTGCATTGCCATGAAATCAATCTGCTTCCAAGAAATTGACAACCTCCTGTTGTGGATTTCCTGTCTAAACTTGCACCAGCATAGTCACTATCAGAATAAGCTTCCAAATCAAATGGTGAATCCTTAGGATACCAAAGGCCCAATTTAGGTTGACCTTTCAAGTATCTAAAGATTCTTTTCACAGCATGAAGATGTGAAACTTTAGGTGTGACTTGAAATCTTGCACAAGCACATACAACAAACATTATATCAGGCCTTGAAGATGTTAAATACATCAATGAGCCAATCATTGATCTATATAGATGAACATCAACATCTTCAGCTTCTGCATCCTTGAGTAATGGCTTTGAAGTCTCCATAGGTGTACTTGCTGTCTTCACAGTTGAAAAACCAAACTTCTTCAAAATTTCATCTACATACTTGTCTTGACTGATGAAAATCCCATCATCTTTCTGTGTCACTTGTAGTCCTAAGAAGAAAGTAAGCTCACCCATAGAACTCATCTAGAACTTCTTGTGCATCAATTTCTCAAACTCAGTGCATAACATCTTTTTAGTAGATCCAAAAATGATATCATCAACATATACTTGAACTAGTAGAATATCACTTTTGACTCTTTTAATGAACAAAGTCTTGTCTATCTGACCTCTCTGAAATCCATTGTCCAATAAATAGGTAGATAAAGTCTCATACCAAGCTCTAGGAGCTTGATGTAGACCATATAATGCTTTTTCTACCTTATAAAAATGTCAGGGAACACTGGAACTTCAAACCCCTGGAGGTTACGAATAAACTTCGTCGATAATCTTGCCATACAGAAATGCACTCTTCACATCCATCTGGTATACTATAAAGTCTTTGAATGAGGCATAGGCTAAGAACAGCCTAATTGCTTCAATCCTAGCAACTGGAGCAAAAACCTCATCATAATCTATTCCCTCTTCTTGAGTGTAACCCTGTGCAACCAGTCTTGCCTTGTTTCTAATTACAATACCTCTTTCATCTTTCTTGTTCCTGTACACCCATTTAGTACCAATGGCTCTTTTGCCATGTGGTAAATCCATCAAGGTCCAAACCTGTTGTAACTTGAACTGCAGAAGCTCTTCTTGCATAGCTTCTATCCAGCTTGGATCTTTTAATGCTTGGATTACCTTTTTGGGCTCTTCCTGGGATAGAAAACAAGCAAACAGACAAGTATGAAGGTCTTCATGAGTTTTCCCTTCATAAACAACACTAATAAATCCTTGTTCATTTGTAGTCTTTGTCATTCTCCTTGTTAGTACACCAGACTGTACATCACCAATCACATGATCAAGTGAATGATCTTTATGGATTCTTGTATTTAGAGTAGAAGGAACTGGATATGTGGTAGTAATGTTGCTCATATCCACTTTTGGCCCAGCTGTATTAACACCTTGAGTACTGTTTTCATATTTCTCTTGATCAGCAATTCCACTTTCTTTATTTACACCTTTATAATCCTTCTTTCCAGCATCACTAGAAGGTTGTGGTTCATCATTACTAGCATTCTTTAAAGAAGAATCAAATAGTGAACCATCTTTCCACAGTGGCATCAATATGTAGTCTTGGCTAGATCATGTCTCCTTGCTAGAATGACCTGCATCAATACTTTCTTCTGTACCTACAAGATCATTAGAGTTTGTACCTGCAATAACTGGCACATAATTCATTGATTTTGTCAGAACATCAATATCAAACAGCCACTTTGGTCCATCACCTGCAATAATAGGCTTATCCTCCAAGAACCTAATATGCAAGTTTTCTTCTACTTTCCTAGTTCTAATGTTGTATACCCTAAAAGCCTTACTATTCATTGAGTATCCAACAAAGAATCCTTCATCTGACTTTCCATCAAACTTGCCTAAATAATCTAAGGTATTAAGAATGGTAACATGACACCCAAATGGTCTCATGAAGCTTAGAGCAGGTGTTCTACCTCTAAACAGTTCATAAGGGGTCTTGTTATGAGGCTTAACTACTAATACCCTATTCTGCACATAGCAAGCAGTATTAAGACAGCTTCAGCCCCAATAGAGTGGGTAAACTTAGAGTCAGCTAACATGGCCTAAGCAGCCACAATTAAGTGTCCTATTTCTCCTCTCAGCAACACCATTTTGCTGAGGAGTTCTAGCTACACTAAATTCCCTCTTAATGCCTTTCTGTTCACAAAACTCACTCATAACTTTATTCTTGAACTCTGTTCCATTGTCACATCTAATTATCTTTACTTTCTTATCAACTAGATTTTCTATCTCAGTTATAAAGCTCTTAAGAATGCCACTAGTTTCATCCTTAGTTGCTAGAAAGAAAACCCAAGTAAATCTGCTATAATCATCAGTGACAACTAGACAATATTTCTTATTCATTAAGCTGCTCATTCCAATTCAAATCATTGTCCGAACAACAAACGTGGTCTCAATTTCACAAATCGTTGGGGAATAACGACCCGGGAATCATGCTTCCCGGTTAATATACATATTATATTATTATATATTATCGTGTGATTTTTCTAACTACGTTTGTCCTCAAGGGTAGTTTGGTAATTTCATATTATTTTATATTTTATTATTACGTGTGTTGATTTACTAGCAATCAGCCATAACATTGATTCGTCAAGTGTGGCCTTTGCAACAAGACAAGTTAAACTCTTTATAGGGACAATATTCTTCATATCAACACTGTACATATTTTTCTTTCTAGGAACTTTAAGTAAAACCTGGCTTTCATCGGCTAACTTAAAGTTAGGAGACAGAACAAAACTTCTAGTGTCAGTAAAAAGAACATTGTTCTTTTTGTCACACATCTGTAAAACACTAAAAAGGTTAAACTGTAACTCCTTGACAAAGTACACATCCTTAAAATCAAGCTTACCAGTTTTAAGAGTTCCTTTACCAGTAATTTTCCCTCCTTTGGCTCCTCCCCCAAAGGTAACATATTCTCCATCAAATTTCTTGAAGTCTGAGAGATAGGACATGTTCCCTGTCATGTGCCTTGAGCATCCACTGTCAACATAGCCTTGATCTTCTTTTTATGGATGACCATGCACATGAAATTAAGGAAATTAGTTTCCTTTGGGGACCCAAGCCATCACTGACTTGGATCTGCCTCGTGCATCAACATAATTATGTCTCTTCAAAGTAATTGATGCACTATTAAGTTTGGTAGGTCTCCAAACCCAACATGCTGAGGCCTTAATAGCATTAACCTGATTTGCCCTCACAGCATTAACTACTGCTGAATTTGGCCAAGCAGTATTAACTGCTTTTTGCCTAGCAGTATAAAATTTACCCTTAGCAGTATTAACTTTTTGGCTAAAAATTTTAATAGTTAATGTTGTTCTTGTTTGATAGGGCCTCTTTACAGTTGATTATGCTAATTTAGAAAAATATGACATTGGTCTAGCACTATAAACTATAGTTTTGGGATGAGCAGTAGTAACAGGCCTAGCAGTATTAAGTGGTCTTGGGCCAGTTTTTATTAAAACAGCTCTTGGAACCATGTTCCTTTAAGGACTAGGGTGAGTCTTTTTGGCAGAATAATTTTAATTCACCCTTGTATAATTTTTCTCAGATACCACCCTTTCCCTTTGATGATAATTGCAGTGAGCCTGCACATGGTCAAAACTTCCACAGACAAAACAAGCTTTATTGTACATCACAAAGTTACTTCCTAGCTGTTGAGACTTCTGATTATTCAAGTTTCTTTGATTTTCTCTAGGAGTTTGTGACCTGTACATTTCAGCATACTTAACTGGTTTCTTAACTGGTTTTTCTTGTTGTTTAGATCTAACAAATTCTATCTTAGCAACAATAGGAAAAATAGTTGTCTTCTCATCTGACACCAACTTCTCAATCAATGGGGCATCAGGAGATTCCCTAACCTCATTAGAAGTATCTTCACTAACACTCTTACTAGGCTTAGGTCCATAGCCTTCAAACTTAGGCTGTTGGAACTCCTCTAGACCAGAGTAGGACAAATCAAGATTTAGGGGTGAAAATAACCCTGTATGGGGTGGTGGAACAGCATTATAGCTTACAAACCCCATACCCTTTCTACTTTTATCAGTTATCTGACTCCATATTAATATGTCTAAACTCTTAGAAGCATTATAAAAAAATTCAATTTTAAGTTGATTGCTTTCTTTTTCGTGCTTAAGTTTTTCTTACTCACTTTTAAGGATACTAATTTCTGAGTCTTTATATGAGATGTCTCTTTTAAGAACAGCAAGTTGCTCACAAAAAATAACATCATTCTTTTTGTAAAAGACAAGTTGCTCTTCTACAGATGCTAACCCTCTTTTATAAGTAGCTAAATTGAACTCAGATTTGTTAAACTCTATTCTTAAATCATCAAGTTGAGTTTTAAGCGTTTTAAAGATTTTTAGACAGGCTTTTGAACAAGTTTTGTCATTATGTACCTCAGAGTCTGAAAAAGTCATAAGAGCCATGTTTGTAGGGACTTCTTCATCTGCCATATAACTCCAGTCAAAACCAGCTCCATTAATAGCCACCATGGCTTTGGAAGAAGTTTCTTCCACATTTACAGTCCTTCTAGAGCTGTCTTGATTCCTGTTTCTGCTATCTTGGTTCCTAGGTCCTCTGCATTCCCTTGTAAAGTATCCTATCTTGTGGCAGTTGAAACACTCTACCTTAGACTTGTCATATCCAGCTGTGTCACTCCCATTGATAGTGATCTTTCTACCAGTTTTCTGGAAAAACCTTCTTGTCCTCATGCTCAGCAATGCTAACTGCCACTTCAAATCCATCTTTTATATGTCATCTTCATGGATTTATTCAAGATCCTCATATACAAGTTGAGACCCGTTTGGTTGACTGGCCAAAAATGCATAAACAGTGTCATCACTAAAGTTAGCAGTACTAACTTGAGTACTAGCAGTGCTAACTTGAGTGCTAGCAGGGCTCACTTGAGTGTTAGCAGTATTAGCTCCGTAAGCAGTATTAACTTCATTAGTACAGCTAGGGGATGACACAAAGTCATATTCTGAGAACTTGAGCTTGAGCTTGCAGTTCTTTTAACCTCTTCTTCAACAATCTTGAAATTGTTGTAGAGATCATAAAAGCTCATTGTGTCTAGATGAGGTTTATTCCTCCAGACCACAACATGAGTATTCCACTCAGAAGGCAGACTTCTCAAAAATTTCAAATTGAGATTTTCTTGCGAAATATTTTCACCCAAGATAGCCAGCTGACTTACAATCTTTTGAAGCCTGTTAAAAATAGAGTCAAGAGACTCTGTGCTTGGAGCACTAAAGTTCTCATACATTTGCTTCAGAAGAGTCTTCTTAGTCTTCTTTGTGGCTTCATTACCACCAAATCTTGTTTGTATAGCAGCCAACAAAGTCTGAGCATCCTTGTACTGATTGAAAGTCATTAGATGTTCATTAGGAAGTGTCATCAGTAACATACTTCTTGCCTTCACATTATTCTTCTTTTGAACCTTTTCTTCAGTAGTTACAGGACCTGGTATTAGCGAAGTTGAGGTACCATCAGCATTTGTTGTTGTTTGAGCTACTGGTTTGAATGAGTTTCCATTCTCTATGATATCTCATAGAGCATAGTCTTGTACTTGAAAGTATTGCTCAGTCCTTAGCCTCCACATATCATATTCACCCTGTTTGAGAATGGGCAACTTTACAGTAGTAGCGGTTTGTGCAGTTTCTAGATCCATCTCTTCCTTGTGAATAAAGGGTTCTTCTTGTTAGTTTCTTCTAGATCAAAGTTTTAGAACACAAGCTCTGATACCACTTGTTGATCCCATCTGAATAGATCTTGCTTAGCTTATAAAAGGCTTAGTTGTATTGAATGAATCCAAGACAACTATGGTAGAAACTTTGATTGAATATATCAAAGACTATGTGAAATCTAGTCAATGATACTAAGAAGAATAAGTAATAAAACAGTAAGAACAAACAGTTTAATAAACTTTCAGCCTCAATATAAAACAAACACTCTTAATAGTGTTAGAGTTTACAAAACTTTGAAGCTACGAATAACACTATGAACATTGATATGATTTGATACGATTTTTGGTACATTAAACTCTATACCCTAGGACCTCCTTTTATACATCAATGAGTCCTAACAGGCTTACAATATTCTCCTAAGTTATCATGATAGTCTAAACAAATAATTTATAGGTATCTTTTACAAAAATATCTCATACTTATCTCGTAAGTAATCTTGATAAGCAATTTTCATCTTTATCCTTTCTCTTGTCTTTATCCTTCTGACAGTATAAACTCTTCTAGCAGTTGTAATCTTTCAGCAGTTGTAACCATCAGCATTAACTTTTATTCCAGCAGCACTAACTGTGTACAAGCAGTAGTAACTACTTAGAATATTTTATTCATTCTTCATCAGCAGTACTAAGTTACACTAGCAGTACCAACTTTATGCTAACAGTTATAACTTTACTTAAGCAGTACTAACATACACTAGCAGTACTAAGTTACACTAACAGTAGTAACTTTTATACTAGCATTATTAACTACTTAGTAGTATTTCTTCTAAGTCTCTAAGCAGTCTTAACTTCCATTAGCAGTAGTAATATATACTAGCAGTATTAACTAACAGTGCTAACTTCTTAGCATATTTTTCACTAATATCACTAACAGCACTAAGTTATGCTTAGCAACAGTAACTCTAACCTTAGCAGTATTAACTCCAAGATCATCATGAAGCCTTTTGATCCCAACAAATTATTTGTGTTAGGCATTCTTTACAGTTTACTAGTTTGTAGCATATTACAGGGGTTGATAATATAAAACTTGAAAAGCTGGAGGGTAATATATATAAAATTTGAAAATATTGTTATCAGGTTGATTTTCAGACAGGTAAATGTGGAGTTTTTTTGTTTGTCAACACCAATAGGTGTGGATTTTTATTAGTTGTCCACATGTGGAAGTGTGGAGTTTTTAGTTGTCTACGTTTGAAAGTGTGGAGTTTTTATGACTATCCACACTCATCCTTGTGAACTTCAATTTGTATCCACGCATGTTAGTGTGCAAAGCCAAGTAATGTATACACACTTATATGAGTAACAACTTTTAAGACGCATCAAATCACCACACAAGGTGTAAGTGTGGACTTTATAATTGTACACACTCTTAAATATGAAGATATCATCAAAAAATGTGTAAAAACCCACCTTGTTTTGTAGTGTTTACATATGACTAACAAATATGGATGAGATTAACTTCTACGTCATTCTATAGACTAAGATTATATGTTATCTTCATTAGTAAATTTGGTTGTATTCGGTCAACGGTTGTAGGATATATAATTATATATAGCTTGTATAACTTTCTTATTAAAAACAAAGAGTTGGCCTAAATCCCACATCGTTCATTGGAATGAAAATAGTTACCTTACATAGTGACCTATCTACTACATGTTCTAGTTGACTTCAGTGTATTATGTTCCTCGTTCTATGAAACCCACATTGATATTTAAAATTGTATTAATGTGTGTTGCATGAACAAAGAATTTGTATACTTTCTGAACTTTTTGTTCTACCGTGTTTTTATATTTTAGTGTTGTAGCTCCACCATTTTTATATTTTAGTAAGTTTATACGTTAGTTCATGACTCTTAATTTATTGTATGCTTACTTCAAAAATGGCTTTTGTACATTGCCACCGCAATATCGACTTATTAACAGGTTCCTTTGGTGTTTTGTATTCACATAGAAAAGAGATTATAATCACACTAAAATAAACAAAAAACTGCGGTTACAATACATTCTGCAAAAATAAGTTTAATATTGCTTGGGTAGTCAAATTCAAGAAAGCACAAGTAAAAATGTTGTAAATCTACCTTCTGCAAGAAAAAGTAGTACATCGCTCGAAAACTGTAAATTCTGCATAAAAGTTGTACATTCCTCGAATTTAGCTAAGTAACAGTTGCTAATCTTGCTCAGATTCCCAAAATATTAACAAAAAAACTGTAAAATCTTGTCCAGCATAAGTTACAATATGCACAACTCTTCAACAACAGTAAATTATGGCATGAAAAATAACCTCAACAAGTCCTTAGATGCTAGCCTGCAATTCATTTAGAAGCATATCCACTGCTTCTTCATCATCATCACCCACACTTTAACATTTTTGGCTTTTGATCCTTTGTAATAGGGTAAAAACTATTATAGGCTAAATAAGCCCAAGCCCGATTTGTGGGTTTAGGGCATTAGGGTTTGCACTATTATAAATAGTGATCAATAATAAATTATAACCCATGGGGTTTTCATCATCTAATATGGTATCAGAGACCAACCCCTGATCCTCTCAGTACCAAACCCTAAAACCATTTTCCGTCATTTTTTTTCTTTTTTCTTTTTTTTCTTTTCTGATCTATCATCCATACAGCTCTCATACAAAACCATTCATCATCATTATATTGTTGATATTTATTCATCATCACACCATCATCCGGATATATGACCTTACTGATCCCATGCAAAATCACGAAACCCATATAAAAACCCGAATCCACGAAGAAGAACCCGAATGGAGATCTTGTCAAATTATGAAGAACAACCCGAATCCATCAAGAAACCATTCAACTCGGCTCTTAACATAGTTGAGCAATTCAAGTTTATTGAAAAAACTTTTGTTGCTAAAGAAACTAATCTTTTCATGAGTGGGTTTGTTGTTAAGAATGTTAATAGGTTAGTTAGATCTATTAAGGAAAAACTTGATGATGAGGAGAAAAAGAGGAAAGAGAAAAGTGATGGTGTCGATTTGAAGGTGAAGAATAAGAGGATTATGGAAGAAGAAAAGTCCACTGCTATTTGGATCATGCGAGTGTTTGACATAATTTTTATCTATGCTATATTGTTTTCTTAAAAAAACATTTTATTTTATTTTTATTATATCTTTGAGAGTTTACTTTGAATTATTCTCCGTTCTAGGGATACTTTGAATTATCAATTTGTGTTGGTGAGAATACTTTGAATTATTTTCCATTATAGGGATACTTTGAATTATCCCGTAATTTGTGTTGGTGAGAATATTTTGAATTATTCTCCGTTATAGGGATACTTTGAATTATCCCGTAATTTGTGTTGGTGATTTGTGCTAAGGTTACAAGCTCCCTTCAATCGTGCAAGGTCCCGAGGTTAAAAGTGTCGTACAAGGTCACGATTTTCTTTGTTCCGGTTGTTCATGTTTTGTTTTGTTTTATTTCTTCTTTTCTAGTTTTACTACTCAAGTCTAAGCTTTCGCGATTTCGCCGCTCGGACTGCGGAGGAGTATTAGAGGGTAAATAAGCCCAAGCTCGGTTTATGAGTTTAGGGCATTAGGGTTTGCACTATTATCAATAGTGATCAATAATAAATTATAACCCATGGGGTTTTCATCATCTAACATGGTATCAGAGACCAACCCCTGATCCTCTCAGTACCAAACCCTAAAACCATTTGTTGTCATGGTATCGGAGCGGGTCTGATCCTCAGACCTAGATGGATACGTTGAGCCGCCTCCTCTAAACCATCCAGTCAAACCTTAACCCTCTTCTCAAACATACCACCGATAAAAAAAGGCAAAAAGAAAACCACCGCAGCTTAAACAAGGGCAAAAAGGAAAGAATGATGAATATTTCAGTCCGTTGCTTCACTTGCGGTTCAATCTTATGACGCAGTTTCTCATGGAGTGAGGTTACTTTGAACAATTGTACTTCGTAAACTATGTTACTTTGGTTATCTTTAAATAAATAAATAAAAGCACTGTGTCATTTTCTTATCGTAAACAGTAAGCGGAGGTGTTTTTGTTTATGTTCTTAAAAAAATGTTATAGTTGTTTTATGGTTTGTTTGTTTAATTTTATTTGTGTTGGTAATTTGTGCTAGGTCACAGATTCACACAATCGTTTATTTATTTTTATTTGTGTTGGTGATTTTTGCTAGGTCACAAATCTACACGATTGTTATTTGTGTTGGTGATTTGTGCTATGTCATAAATCCACACGATTGTTAGGATACTTTGGGTTATCCTTTATGTTTCGGGATACTTTGGGTTATCCCGTATATACTTTGGGTTATCCCGTATATATAAAAAAACTTTGTTTTATTAATGTTTATCAGTTCGCTTGAAGATTTGTCTCCGCATGTTGGCGGATTTCTTCAACAACTACTGATTTCCATATGTGTGACACTTTTGTTGTTGCTTGCTATGATATGAAGACGGTGCTTGCTGCGATATGAAGACGGTGCTGCAAATTAGGTTTTACTTAGCTTTAATATTTTGTGTTTTCTCTTCAGTTCGAGCTTTCGCGATTTCGCCGCTCAAACTGTGGGAGAGTATTAGATGGATTAGGCCCAAGCTCGATTTGTGGGTTGGGTCCATTAGGGTTTTATGATTTCTAGTATGTTCCATGTAACATTATAAAAGCATATCAATAATACAATACCTTGAACTGGGTTAAAAAAATGACGGCAAATGGTTTTAGGGTTTGGTACTAAGAGGATCAGGAGTTGGTCTCTGATACCATGTTAGATGATGAAAACCCCATTGGTTATAATTTATTATTGATCACTATTTATAATAGTACAAACCCTAATGCCCTAAACCCACAAACCGGGCTTGGGCTTATTTAGCCTCTAATAAAAACGACATATAAAGAACATCTTAAAAACGCACACTTTCTCAACTTAAACTCAACCGCCACTCAGACTCCAACCAAGTTACTTTGTTATTTTCAGCTTTTGATCCCGTGTAAAAGTGTAAAAATGACGCATTTAGAACATGATTTGAAATTTTGTAGCTTGATATGAATCCACAAATTAAAAATAACAAATTTAGCTATAGGTCGGCTAAAAATGCATGCATAACCAAAATATACAATAATAATGTCGATTACATTTAGACGCGAATTTAGACGTACGTTAAAACTAAATTGCCATTATTATTGTGTTGCTCAAAAATATCTTTTATCTATTATTATTATGATTATGCACGTGAAATATAGATAATAAATTGATTGCATGAGAAAACCGTTGAACTATACTTGAATTTATTTATTTTATCAACAAAATTTTTATTTAACTCTAGCGAGACGCTAAAGAGAAGGAAAAAATAAGTTTACGATACGAGCAATTTTTGAATCAAGTAACCAATCAGTCCAAATTGGACGAAACTTTTATGCCGATTGACTATCCACGACAACAAAATCTTTTTGCGGCAGTTTAAGGTTAAAATATACCTTGTTTCTATAGAGCCAAATAACCCACATCGTGGTTTGAACAACCCCGTCAAAAACCTTTTTCAAAAAATTTGGAAGGGTAATCGAATCCACCCATTTAGCAAGATGCAGTGAATGGATGTTGGGTTTAATCCCACATCGTTCATTGAAAAGAAAATAGTTACCTTATATACTGAGGTATGTACTAGATGTTCAATTTGGCTTTGATGTATTACATTCCTCACTTGCATCAAGTAGACTTTGATATTTAAATAAAGGTACCTGCTGCAATTGAGAAATTTATATACTTTGCCAAGTTTTTTCTTTCCCGCTTCTTATATCTATAGTTGTATTGTATAACCTTTTTTGGAAATTTATGTTTTCTCTTGTCTTTTGAATCTCTTATATAATCTTTTGTTAATTGTCTGTTTTGTTTTGTACTTTATATCTTAGTTTTATACTATCAAATTTATCTTTGAAATGTTCGAACTATCAAATTTATCTTGACCGCATTTACCCAAAAAAACTTATATGAACCACAATCAAAGAAAGAACTTAAACTGTCAAATTATATGTTGCTATTGAAAACAAATACAATATTTTACTTGTAACTTTAACAAATATGAATGAGATTAACTTCCATGTTATTCTATGAACTAAGATCATATGTCATCTTCAGTTTTACAACAACGGTTGTAGGATACTAGGATATAACTTGTATCACTTTTTAATTAGAAACAAACGTAGTGTTTGGTACGTTGTAATCAAAGAGGGAATGTAAAAGATTATTACAATGTAATGAAAAAATGTTGTTTGTTTACAATTATAGGATGTAATAACTCATTACAGGGAATGACCCATTACACAAAAATAATTCATTATGAGCCCCCTTCTTTTTTTCATTACATCCTATAATGGAATCAAAATATACATAAAACACTACAATTAACTAATTACATTAAATAAATTTTATATAATCAATGGGTACATTAGTCTTTTTATTATCGATTCATTACGTCTTACCATACAAACCAAACATGATTAATAATTGTAATGAATCATTACATTACACTATTTATTTCATTACGTCGTTTATTTCATTCATTTGACATTTTATTTCGTTCTACCAAACGAACCCAAGAGTTGACTTTACTCCCACGTCGTTTATTGAAATGAAAGTAGTTACCTTATATAGTGCGCCATGTACAATGTTCAAGTTGGCTTTGATGTATTACGTTCCTCATTGCATGAAGTCGACTTTGATATTTAATTAAGGCTGTCTGGTGCAATGAGCAATTTGTATACTTTGTCAAGTTTTTTCTTTCCCGCTTCTTATATCTTTAGTTGTACCAGCACATTACAATATAGCACATTACAATGCGTGGTAAGTACCTGTAACGATTAACCAGAAAAACCCTGTGAGGTCTGGTTCACCTGTATTTATCGGTTCCAACGGGTTCTCTCCGGTTTGTCTACACACGGCTTTATTGGCTAGCCGAACCGATGGTGACTCTGGTTCCGGTTGAACCCGTTCGTCTGATCCCGTTTTCAAAACTATATGCACCATCATTTTAGAGAGACATCATATGTACGCTTTTTGTAGATATATGCCTTTGATTGTAGTACAATGTGAATATATGATTGTATTTTTAGTGAATTTGGTTGTATTCGGTTTTACAACAACGGTTGTAAAAAAATTATTTGTGTCGCTTTTTAATTAAAAACAAAGAGTTGGCTTTACTCCCACATCGTTCATTGAAATGAAAATAGTTGCCTTATATAGTGAGCTATGTACTAAATGTTCCTTTGATGTATTATGTTCCTGAGTTCTTCGTTCATGAAATGGATTTTGATATTTAAATTAAATATCAAAATAGATCTCATGAGACAAGGGATTTGTATACTTTGTTAACTTTTTAAAGGGCCTCGAAGTTACGAAATTTGTATACTTTGTTAACTTTTTATAGGGCCTCGCAGTTACAAAATACATCAAGGCGTCAATTGAGACGTGTAAAGACGCAAGATGTGACGAGTTTTTCTGTAGCATTTAGAGGATTTACAAATATTTGGCATTTGAATTTGCATTTACTAATACTCTGGATTTGGGCATGAATTTATTAATGTTTTTTTTACTCATATAATTATGAAATATGATATAAATATATAAAGATTTTTTTCCGCCTTAAGTCACGTTTTGAAAACGTCATGCCATCACGTCTCACGCTAAGACTTGAGGCTTGGTCATGCCACCACGCAGTGGCGGGCCTAGGATTTCAACATAGGCTATGCACTCAACTTTGAAGGTATGCACTCCATGTATATTACTTAAAAAAAACAAAAAAAAAAAATTTTTTTACACTAACCCGTCGAATCGCAAGGTATGCACGTACACACCCGTGCTATAAGCTGGGTCCGCCCCTGCCACCACGTCACGCCTCACGCTATTTATAATTGTGGTATAACCTTTGTTAACTTTCTGTTCTTTTGCATCTCCTATATCTTAGTTGTAAACCCGTTTGTCTTTTGTTGTCTTTTATACCTTGGTTGTAAAAGATATGCGACACTAATACACTATGGTTGTTTAGAGAGTCGGGTGCAACTCATTATGGGCACGCTTCGGTGCCGCTATAGTTGCACCAAGGCCCACCGTTGTGGCCATAATGGCCGTTTCGAAAGCGTCATCCATCCTGATACTTTCGAGATTGAGGCATGCATGATTGTTCCAGCGAGAGTACCCTTTTATTTAGCTTTGTGATAGCGTTGATGAGTTGAGAAGTAGTTTTGTCCGTTGAGACTCAGGTTTGTGAATTCCCGCCGTTTAGAATTCGATGTAGGTTCAAGGAGTGATTCGAAGAGATTTGGTTCAAGACTTGGTGTGAAGCCTTGAAGCTTACGTTAGAATAGCAAAAGGCCGGGGGCTTAGGGCGAGTGATGGATTTACCAAGCTAGCTGATTGAGTGCCATTCTTAAGTTCTTCAAATGGAATTACCGTTGAAGTTCCAGCAACCTCTTCATTGTTTGTGTTCAAACTCTGAAATTTTATCATTGAGTTGCTCAGAGAGGCTACACATGTTGCTAGTGTTGGTTGGGTAATCGGTAATTGGCCACACTCACTTAGAGCATTTGTTGCCAGCGTTGGCGTGATGTTAATGCTGGCCAGATTTCCGAGTGATCCTCGTGAAAATTCTTTAAAAGAATCATCTGCACCCGTCCCAAAATCCACAGAAGGATTTTGAGAATTATCAAAAGCTATGAGTCAGATTAACTACGGGGACCTAAAAGACCTATCGGCGTCAGACTCTAAATTTATCCTCCGCACTAGTCTCCATCCCAATGGTTGTACCTCCACCATCTTTACCATCATCACAATTAGGCTTAAAACGCCCTTATCAGATAGAATAAGTTAATATTAGTTCATAGACTCCTAATTAATTGTATGCTTACTTCAAAAATGGCTTTTGCACAAGTTTTCAGCGGAGCTTCTAGTAGCAAACTACATTACCACCACATTATCGACCTATTAACAGGTTCCTTTGGTGTTTTGTATCCACATAGAAAAGAAATTATGATCACACCAAAATAAACAAAGCAAATGGGGTTACAATAACTTGTAAATTCTGCAAAAAGAAGTTGAATAATGCTTGGTAGTCAAATTCAATAAACCACAAGTGTTGTTGTAAACTCTACTTTCTGCAAGAAAAAGTAGTACATCGCTCGAAATTCATCGCATTCAACAACAGAAAAAAATGATAAGAAAATATAAACTGCTATAACTACTCGTAAATTCTGCATAAAAGTTGTACACTGAACGAATTTAGCTAAGTAACAGTTGATAATTTTGCTCAATAATTCCAAATAGAGAATGTTTTCTGGGGCAATGCGGTGTACTTATATTTTTTTTTAATAGAGGAGTATCTTCGATAAGAGGACAGGTATATTATGGTAAATAATAACAACAGTAAAATTATGGCACAATAATAAACCTCAACAAGTCCTTAAATGCTAGCCTGCAGTTCGTTTAGAAGCATATCCGCTGCTTCATCATCATCACCCACGCTTACTTTAACATTTTCGGCTTTTGATCCTTTGTAAAAGGGTAAAAACGACATATAAAGATCATCTTCAAGGACGCCCACTTTTCTCAACACCTCAAGCAGCGCCTCCTTACTCTTTTCATCATTTTCTCGTTCACAAAGATTGTACAAAATAGAGATATTCACGGGTTTTGGTCTCCAGAAGCTCGATCCTTCATTGGCTAACGCCTTTTCCAAGCAAGATAGTGCCTCAGAAATCCTACTTTCTTTTATATGACTTTCAGCAACGATCTCCCATGTACTCGAATTTGATTTTCCAACATTCAACATTTCTTTAAGAAAAGTTTCGGCTTTTTCTGTGAACCCGTTTCTAATGTACCAACCTAATAAAAGATTTCCAATTCTCGGGTCATAAGATGTCTTTATAGAAACCCATTCTTCATATAGTAACTCAGCTTCTTCAATATCATCCATCCTTATGAACGAAGAGATAACAGCACTATAACCCAAATTAGGTATATATGGAAAGATAGTTTTGTAAGATTCCCATATTCTTTGAACTTCTTCTTTCTTCCCAATACTACCATAGTGACTCAAAAGATAATGATAAGGAATTCGATCACGTCCCGTAATCAAAGTTTCAATCTTTCTAAGACAATCTTCAGCTTTGTCAAATCTTGAATTCTTGATATATAAAGTAGCCATTGTGCTATGAGTTGTCCAGTTTGGATTAACCGACTCATCAAATATCAATTTTTCAAATGCTTCTTCCATCTTTTCAATAGATCCTTGTGACCCACGCGACGAAATCCATATATTGTATGAATATAAATCCAAATCGATGTTGCTTTGCATCATTTCCGACACCAGGGCTTCTACTTTTTCTTGATCTTTCAGGTTCATGTAAAGGGTCATCATCACATTAAATGGAAGTGCGTGGCTAGCATAGTCTTTCTTTTTCATTTCAACTAACAAAGACTCAGCTTTTTCTACCATTCTAGCACGGACGTAAGCATTTAAGAGGGCCCCGTATATACGTTTGTCCATCAAATTATTGGGTAGGCTATTGAAATAATCTTCAGCGCCTGAAATTCCACTTACTTTTGATACTAGATCTAGCTGAATTGCAGCATCACTTGAGGATATTCTAAACCTCTCGGGTCTGTTGTTCATCCACTGGTAAATCTGCGGTTAAAGTTTTACTATGAGTTAGTACAAATTTCAAAATGAATATGAAGATGATGGTTAACCTTCGATCATATATAGGGTCTTTTTCTATCACTACAAAAGCAACAGATGAGTGGTGATTTTTACCAATTTACATGTAAATATGTGCATTTAGAATTATGGGTCAATTTAGGTTATGTTTTATATCTAAATGGGTTAAGCAAAAAGATTCAAATAAAAAGACGGGATATATGGGTTGGGCAGGTCAAAGTGTCAAAATGACCTGAAATTCGTTTAAAAGGATAAAACCTCATAATCTGCTCTAATAGAAACAAATTTTGAGTACTAAGGTTATAATATAGTTTTGGTATTTGGTAATCATTATTATTTATCAACAGATTATCTATTCATAAGATTCCTGACAAGTTGATTAAATAGTGGTTCCGGGACATGCATTAATATTTACCTGTAACCCAACCCATCCATTCCGCCACCCCTAAGCACATCCATTATGTTGAGCAAGGCATTGTGTACATCTATGTATGTAGCTGTGTGTATGCATATATCAATTTCTTTGGATATATGATGAACAGAACTAGATGTTATAATTAGTCACGAGGATGACAAGTTAAAAGTCATTTTGAATTAATCATGTCGAACATCTATGTGTTTTCGCTATGCTATACTTTGAACTCATTTAACTTTTGACATTCATGAATTTGATTTTTATGTCTACAGAACTTTTTTTGTTTTTAGCAACTGCTAGTACACACTACACAATAAACCTGTTAAAACATGAAGATAATGGTGTTTCTACAACTTGGTATGTATAAAAATTTCGTGCTGCGTCAATGTGCTGCAACACTGATGTATTCAAATGCTGAGACTATCTTGAGGAGCTAGAATTGAGGATCAACTATCATGGGAACTGAAATAGTGTAAAGATGACCCTGACTTATTAATTGATCCCGATCTAACTAATGGTTATGTTGATCCTTATCTTGAGGAGCTAAAAGAGTGAGGACTAAAGTTGAAAGAGCTACAAAGACGGAAGACTACTAAGAACAACTTTGAAGATCTTGAACTACAAAGGAATAACCTAGAAGGCTAGAAAAATGAAGATCAAGACTCAATAAGGCAAGCCTCTAATCCAAAGGCCAAAGAGTGCTCTTTGTGCTACTGTGCATCTAACTATCAGTTGTGATATTGAGTTTGTCATTAATAAGCTCAAGCAAAACTCCATGCATTGCACCGTATCGAGGCACTAAGATCTGAGTGTAATCTATTGAGAATTGCTATTTGCTAAAGAGAATAATGAAATGAAGTAAGAAGCTTAGAGGATTTTAGAGCCGGTGTTTACTAATAGCTACTGTAACTGTAATTCAGTAATTCAAAAGTGAAACATAATTCGAACTATGGCTATCAAGATCGCCAGTTTGATCGTAAGATCTTACGATTCCACAAACACAAAAGGTAGAATCGCTCTAGGATCACCAAGATCGCAAGAACGTGGAATTGCTATGGGAGCATAAGATCATCTAACAATCCGTTCTTACCAGTTTGGGCCTTTCATTAACAGTTTAGTTGTTTGCTGTTTGCACTTTACACTTAACATATTATGACTTTATGACATCTAGGAGTTATAAATGAGCTTGAAGTATCTAACTGTAAGATACTTAATTGTTACCTTCGTGGCTCTTGTTTTCTTACTCTCTTGATTACTAATCAAAGCTGCAAACTAAAAAACTATAGCAGCATGGTAATGAGCCTATGATAGTAATTTTTATGCTTAGTTGTAAGTTGTAACTTTTAGCCACTAGCTAATAACTCCACACAATACATTTAGATATACTGTTACTAAAATTTGCTAACTTGTTTACATGTGCATACTTGCAATTAGTTTAAATTCGCAAGTTAATGGGTCAGATCATTCATGTCTTTCAAATGCATCTTGCATTCTGGCAATTAGTTAAAATAAGTAGGATCTTATGATCTCGATCCGACCTTAAGAACCCAATCTTGCGAAGAAAAAAACAATCCTAGGTAGGATCTTGATCGTGACAGCCTTGGTTCGAATATTTGGGTACAGGGTACGGCTTCACAGAATTTAGGAATAGCAATGGGGCCGAGAGAACCAGGATCTCAATCCCCATCCTCATGTCCGCCATGGAACTAGATTAGATCCTTATCCCCGACGACAATTCAGGGATTTTTCCCTCCTCGTTATTGCAATTTGTATATAATAACAATGCAGTCAAATGGACATATCACATATTAATCAAAAGTAGCACAACATAAATTTCACACATAACTAAAAAAGAAAGATAAGTATCTATATAGTTTCATGACTCGTCTACTTCATAATTTTGCATGTGTTAAACTTCTTTCAGAGGATATAAATAGATTTCAATGTATGTCGAAGACATTGGGGGTGTTTGTTTTTTGAAAGCTTTGAACTTTATGCAGTTTTGACACAAGGCTCTTACACAATCTATAAAAACAAACGCTAGTTCAGTAACATGAAGCGTCTATGTCGAACTTAGTGGAGATTAACACTCTTAAACAACTATTACATCAGCTTCCATAATCCAAAAACAACAAACATTCTATTATGGAAATTGTAGTGACAAGTGTTTAAGTAGTTTAACACCCACTAAGTATAACAAAGAAATATCATGTGACCACACCATGTCTTATTTTATACAGATTGGATAAACAGTCTTGTGTTAAAATTATATATAGTGAAGGCCTCCAAAAAATGAAAAAGAATAAAAAGAACAATGAATGATCGAAATAAAAAGCCCCCATGAATCCATCATAGTACAATCATATATGCTGAAATATGTATAGATGTAATAATATGTCTATATAAAAAAATTCCATTTGGGATTCTTTTTTATTAAACTGTTCATCGGATTTGCATTGTGACTAAACAGAAAATGCATTTACGAGAAGGGAAATCCTTGAATTTGTGGTCGAGATGGGGATGTAATCCTTAATCCAAGGTGGGATTAACTATGCTACATATTTACATTCCCATTGGCCATTGCCATCTACTTGTGTCTGTGTGATCTCATATCCATACATGTTTGTGCAATTTCCTAACAATGATACATACTTACATAGTAGCTAACCACTAACTAAGTTCTAATATTTCATAAATTAATAAAAAAATCTTCCCCGCAGATTCTGTAAAGTCAGCCGAAGTACTTCCTGAGTTTCTAGGCTGAAACTTGGTGTGAACGGTTTTAACTTTACAACTCCGATATGCTTCCATAGGATAAACTTTTTGGCTTATGAAAAACGGTAAAAGTTCAAATTATTACTAAATATTTAATTCTTTCTCTAAATGTATATGAATGTAAAATTAACTCTCACAGATTTAAAGACGCAATTTTTTTTTTCTTTTCTTAGAACTAACCTTTCACATAACATTACTAGTTAATCATACACCATATTGTTTGGGATTTTTACTAGTACCCACCCGAACACAAATTGACCAGATTCATCCAAGTAAAAACACAGTTTTTTTTTAATCCGGTGCATTTAGGGAAAGTAGATGTTTTCTTTATAAAAACTAACACTACGCCGTAAAAATCCATGGGTGTCCCGTGAATCCCTCGAACCCACCCTAGTTCCGTCCCTAGTACCCATAGTTTACATACTAACTTAGGGGGTGTTTGTTTCGGCTTATATGTGGGCTTATGAGCTTATTTGATTCCGGCTTATATTTCATAAGCCCCACACACATATAAACTATACTGGCACAATAAACAATCAACAATTCATTACCAAAACTTAAAGATATACACATATATACCTCAAGAGCGAGCTTATGTCGACCATATTTCCTCATTTCCTTAACAATCCTACAAAGCTCCCACTTAGTGACTTTTTTGCCTTCATTTTCCCACTGATTCAACACTTTTGTTGCACCTTTTTCAGGATCACCCATTAAAGATATCCTCTTATAAATAGCTTTCCATGTCACACTTGTTCCTGGCTTTTTTTCATAGTCCACTGTCCCATAACTATGCACCTTTGAAAAACTGTTTTTTATTACAAAGTTGTTAAAATTTGGCTTTTTCAAGGGTGATATTTGGAACCCATATTTGGAAAAAGATTGTGAAGATGATGAGATTGAAATGGGCTGTTTTGGGTGTGATGGTGATTGGGATAATGTTGGGTGGAGTAACATGTTTTGTTTTGTTTTAGGATTTTTGTTTTGGTTGGGTTAGGGTTTTAGGATGAACTGAACTGAAGTATGTTTATGCTGTCTGTGTGACAAAGATAAGAAGAGTGTGTTTGAATGTGTGAGTGTGTGTTTTTGATCTGGTTTTAAGAGGGAGTCAAAGTTGGTACTTTGGTTTTGAGTGAAGTTTATGATGGTCCTTGTACTTTATGTCTTTTGAAGATGACATTCTACTTTTATGTCTTTCGGTTTTGAGTGAAGACGGGTTATAGGTTCTAATATCATCTTTTATAGTGTACGGGAGAGATTGAGACGCCCTACTCCTACGAAAGGTAGAGAGCTGCTTCCGGTTTTACCAAAGGTAGAAAAGGACCCCCGGCCTTGCAAGGGGTAAGAATCGAACCCTTGACCTCTGTTTCTAGAGACGAGAGTGTTAACCACTTGATCTAAACCTTGCTAATAGGAGAAATGATTGACACATCTAATTTTCTGTCTAACTTATAACATACACTGTAATCACAATTTAGTATAAGAAAATGCAATCTCACATGCCATACATTGTCTTCATATAAATTAAGCACGAGTTTAAGCGTATTAAAAAGACATATTTAGCATTTTGTTTTTTGGTGGTTAAACACATAATACATAACATTCATAGTTTATTAAGGGTATTTTAGTCATTTCTCACATCTTCATCTTCTACCTCCCAGCACCATAATTTCCAACGAAAAAACCCAGGTCCAAACAAAAGAAGGACATCTTTGGCTATTGCCAAATGTGTTACCTCACTGCATTTCTCCAAATGCTTTATAAGTGCTACCCTAATCTGCAAAACAAAAAAACTAAACACTCAATTGGAGGATTGAAATAGTATATTCTGACAAATTCAAGTATTCGAACGTACCATTTCATGGTAAATGGAACTTACGTTTTCATAGTTGAAAATATTTTAATTTGTATTTTCCGGAACCGCATACTCTGTTGTTGTCTACCGTGAGTGTACGCACACTCAACCTCACTTGCCTCGAAACTTAATTTTCAACTTTTACGTCGACAACGTATCACTCTGTATGTTTTGTTTCATAGCGATAACAGCTATCATCATTGGTTTTCAATGAGTATAACTCAAGAAACAACATTACATGTTCTCCTCACTACACCACTTTCGTAAATTTCGACGTAGCTTATTTATTTGAATAAGATAACTAAGTAAATAAAAGAAACAAAATTTAGAATTTACACCATTTTTACAAGTTATTTTTTGGTATATAAAAAAGAAAAGTATCTAACAATCGAGGTAGGAAGACTCGCCGGAATGGTGTTATCATATGGAGGTAGAAGATGATGAGGCGAAGAATGTTTAAAAAGTACTCTTAAGAAACCGGATTTTATATATGTATAATGAAAATGAAATACAAGTTTAAGTAAGAAGAATGACAATAAAAAAAGTATAATATGTAGAATGAGTTATATTTGAAAGTATATTAAGCATTTATAGATTTTACCCTATAAGAAAATGCAATCTCACATGCCATATATTGTCTTCATATAAATTAAGCACGAGTTTAAGCGTATTAAAAAGACATATTTAGCATTTTGTTTTTTGGTGGTTAAACACACTGGACATATACAAATATGAATGTCAGTAGAAAAATAATTGTTGTAACTTGTAACCACTCATTGATTTAATTCACCTGTAATAATTACTATATGTACTTGTATAAAATCTTTGCACAATATTCCTTGAATGCTTGGACAATGTTGTTCAAAATTTTGTAGACCGAGAAAGAGAAATTATGATGTAAAATGATTGAACCATTTCACATATCAACTCATTATGTAAATATAATTTTGTAAACATGTAGTGGATATAGCATTTTTTAGCAAACACATGGACTCACTTTTTCAGAACCAATAAGATGATTGCTACACAATTGTTTCTCAAAATGTTTATGATTAACTATGAAATGACACTTCAAGTGCATGATACATTTGAGACTATGGAACACTAGGCTTTTATTCAAAACCGTTTGAATAGAATTTCCGTTTATCAGCAATGTACATTGGTAACAATATTATCTGTTACACATTCTTCGGTTAAATGCCTAAAAAAAGTAACATTTTCCGGCAACAAACTGAAAAACAATTGTTACCGGCTCAATGCAGTGAAAACTATACACATGCTCCGCTCTATTGACCAACCCTCGACAACTTCTTGGACGAGTATCGTAGTTATTAGATACAAACTCGAGTGTTAACCTACTAATTCTCTAAATTCCATGCAATAAGATACATTACCTCATATCCAAATGATGTCGACAACAAACTCGCAAAGGATTCTAACTAGCACTGCAGAACATTGTTTTGGGGAAAAAAATCTACAAATTGCCGATACAAAGTTCGCCTGATGAGTTTTGCTCCTTTCAGATAACAATTACAAAATTCACAAACCCTTTAATGAATCCACATGCTAACTGTACATGTGGATTACATAAGTCGTACAAAGCTCAGATTGTCATATACAGATTCTAGCACAAGTTACATGTTAGTATATTGAAGTCATGAGCAACCTGGCCAACTTCTATGCATGATATCAGTGTTTTGAATACTTCCATGTATATAGACTTTTGGTTCTTTGACCTGTTGAAAGTACAAATAAATATTGTAAATGTATTCTCGAAAATATTGTAGAAGTTATGCTAAGTATACCTACCATAGAAATTGGTGGGATGCCAACCCTAAGACGGATTCTGGAAAACCCTTCCACCTGCAACAAGCACTTGAATCCCTTGATGCTCGAGTGTTCACTATGAGAAGAATGACAAATTTGATCAATGTATGTTCAATGGGTTTTTAGGGGTATTTTGAATCCAAAACGAGTCAAATGGGCCAAGTAAAAACGTAACAAAAAAGTGATGTAGAACTGGTCAAACAAGTTAAAAGCTCTGAAGAGTGCAATTTTAATGCATAAAGCCTTCACATACTACTAGTAAGTAAAGGCAACGGACAAACAAAGTGTTTTCGGGTCAAGTCTACCCAATTTGACTGGTAATAAGATGTCTCTTTTCGATATGAAAAGAGGTTTCATGTGATAAACCATTTGTACCCAAAATTGGAATTATAACAGGTTTCATGTGATAGACTAGTTAGTGATTTGTTCCATTAAGTCTGGAAATGTAGGTATGCGATCAAGAAGATGCAAGTGTAGAAGTAGAGGCGTATATGGTCAAAGCTGTGATTTTTCTATGGTATGCACCCAATACATGGCATCTCTTTTCGATCTCAACTCACATTCTGCATTAAGTAGTAGTGAAAGTGTACCACAAAAAATTGATCACTTACTTCAGAAGATAAGTGAAGTTTCGCTGCCAATATTCTTCCAAAGGTATGCTTTCTTCTTTAGAATACCTGAATCAACAGCATAATAAACCAGATTGAAACCGTGTAGATAAAAACATCTATGACAATTATCAAGTGATTTTAATTCAGTGAGATCAATAAAAGCCACAGTAAATGAAATATCAAACAACCTCCATTGGTTGTCATTCTCACAAAACCGGGAAATTCCATTCATCGCTGAGAAGGTATCGATATGAACCCACGACTCACTTGTAGTATTCTCGGTGTGGCCTATAAGGAATATTATATATAAAATTTAATTAAAAGTATTTGGTGTGCGTTGTAAGTGTGTGAGTAAGAGAAAGATTACCTATTCTGTGCAAAGATTTTAGAGCATATCCACTAGGGTAATTCTCATACGACGCCATGAACGTGATGACAGTGCACCCTAGACTACAAAATCACAATATCAATATTATGTGAAACAATTCAGAATTATCACTGGAATAATCAAAAGAATTATCTTTCAACCTTATCACAAGCAAACCCAGCAGCACCAAGTAAAGCAGATTCCAAAAACTCTTTTTCCTATTGTTGTAACTGTAAAAGAAAACAATGTTAAGGCTTCCACTAACTTAAAGTAACATAACTAAGTACCCGGAATAAATTTCTATTAAAAGAAAGGGATGCTACGTACATACGACTAGCTGCAACTGCGGCTGACAAATTGAAGATTGGAACGGAACTGATAATGAACCGGAGCTCCTGCAAAATAATTTAAAGCGTAAATAAGTGTCTCAAAAAGTCAAAATGGCACAAATAAGCTTGTCTCAAAAAGTTAGCATCAAGCCAACCGTAAGTTTATGACACATGTAAGATACCTTGTGTGGAAGCTTGGAGTATAATATAACAAAAGAGAGAACTGGAAGGACGTAGAATGTGATTCTTCTATCAAGTATAACCCCGAGCTGCAATGAGCCAATGATCACATTTTTAGTAGAAGAAACAAATCCTATTTTGTACCCTAAATCAATGTTGCAAAAATCGGCCTAGGCGGCCTTGTAATCGCCGATTAATCGCTACTCGGCCATACACCTTGGAAAATAAGGCAAATCGGGTGAAAAATCGGTCTAGTCAAAAATCGGTAAAAAATCGGTCAAATCGGTAAAAAAACGGTCAAATCGGACAAAATTCGGTCAAATCGGTCAACGAAGGTCAAACATTTTTTTTTTACAATGTGACTTTGAATTGTTAACTGTTAACTTTTATTATCTATGTCTATGTTTTGAACAATGTAACTTTGAACTCATTTAATTTTAGTGTATTTAAAGTGTTTTATCCATCTCATACAAGTAACTTAGAAATTTATATATATAATTTGCAAAACCGAGTAATCACCGATTAATCGCGCCTAGACCGATTACAGGCTACAGGGTGGTCGACCGCCCGGCTAGCGACTCGCGATTTTTGCAACATTGCCCTAAATAATCACTAAACTTACCATAAAGAGAGGATATGCAACGAGCAATGAGCGAGGTAGAGCAGAAGTGAAGTACCAGTAAAAAGGATGTGTCTAGGCAAAAAATGTTATGGATGAAACACACTTAAGATACAAGAAGCTGCACAAATATATACTTATTAAGAACCTAATTTAGGAAGAACTATAGATGCAACTGAATATCAACATGTGATTTACGTTTTATGAAAATTATAACCAAAGGATACACCCCACTCTGAACTCCGATTTAAGACAGAGTTAAACCAGAAGACATTGAATTCAGGCCACAACAGCTTCTGCCACATTATAGAATCAACCAAAAGTGTAAGGCCTGTAAGAAAAGAATATAGGTATGAAAAACTGATATTACTGATATTCACATGGCTTATTCCTTGGCCTTAATAGGTGAAACAAATAATTAATCAGAATATAGTTAGACAGACCAATGCTGGAGATCACAGCTCCAACACAGCATTTTATGGCTTCCCACAATGAAATTGATTTTGTCTGCAATCCATAAACAAATAACAATAAGGGAGGGAAAATACGTCATTATATGGATACCCACATTTAACAAATGAATTAGAATGGGATATAGATTAAATACTGATAAGAAAGACATACCAGCAAAAGCTCCAGACCAATAGGACAAAGGAGGAGGAGCATATCACATCGAAAGACAATGGTTGCAAAAATCTGAACTTTACATAAGATATAATGAGAGAGGTTCAGGTACAGGTAAAATAGTTGGTTTGTACAATATAGATACTTTTAGATGACCTTCTTCATCGTCTGTTGAGGTAAAGAAAGGGATAATGAAAATACAAGTTCTAATATTTCACTCTAGGATATGTTTAGAAATGTAATCCTAATCCTAATCCGAATATGATAGTTAAAGAGATGTAGTCTAATGTGTGGTCACGATTGAAAATATCACAAAAAACAAAGTTGAAAATCTACAATAGAGGTTATTGACAGTTTTGAAAGCATACCAGACATCTTAGTGTGGCATAAAAGCTCCCCTTCAACCAGTAGCCATATGATAAATTGACTACAAATTCAATAAAACAATGCTAGTTAGAACTTGGGCGTGTACCAAGTGAACTCTTAATCCATAAAATAGAAACATACACAATACTTTTAAATGAAAACATGGTCAAGTTATATGTCACTGAGGTTCAAGTAAAATCACCTAAGCCTAATGCCAGTATGTTAGGAAGCGGGCGTGTGCAATAGAACAGCAGATGAAACTGGACTGCTACCAATATCACAAAGAAGGCTTCAACTAGATGGCCAAACTTACTTCTAATCTGCTCAAGGATGATACCAATTTTCGAAATACAATCTAAAGATAAGGAAAGTTACCTAATCATCATAAATGAAAATAAAAAACGTTGGTACCTGAACACGCAGAAATCGAAGCGTAGCCAAGATGAAGAACCCTAAAGCCAAACGAACTGGACAAAACCATACAAATGATTCAGTGAACTATTCTGTATATAGGTCTAAAAAGTGAAAGCAACACTTCTAACAGTAATATCACAGTATGTGCCTGATGAATTGTAGTTCAGAAGGATCGATGAACTAACCTGCTAAAAGACTATAAATCTTTGGCAAGTGCAGCAAATTGATAACTAAAACCATTGGGGATGCTAAAACAGAAACTAGCAACGCACCTGTCACAAATAGCATGGAAAATTTTGGACCATGTTATCTATCATATAAAACTCTGATACATTAAAGACTTTATTAGTAAGAGGAGGTTTACAAAGTATAGGCGCATACCAATAAATGTGCGAGGAACAACACCAGGAAACTCTAGATGGTCATACTGTGCACGTGGCATCGGAAAGAACCATCAGAGATAAAAAAATATATAAAACTATATCTTTATAACTTCAGAAAGTAAGGGTGTGTTTAGTTGGTGAAAAATACTCCATTTTTCTAGGAAATTTTTCATTGGAAACTTAAAAGAATTGAAAATCCGTTTAGTCACACATTTTTGAGAAATTTCTCTGAAAGAATGAAAATCTCATTTTCCAAATTATAACTAGAATTTAGGAAAGAGATCTTAACTCTTTCCTATATTTTTCCTTCCATTCTTTTACACATCCCCTTGCAATATTCAATTTTCTAAGAAATATCATCTAAACGCGTTCTCTAAATTTATAGCACCTTTCTAGGGATAAAAACCATTCCTTGTTTCTAAAGAAATTGAAATATAAAAACTAAAGAAATTTTTCTACAACTAAACCCCTTCCTAAAGGTTTATGCTTAGCAAGTAAACATATCCCATTTTCAGTAATGTAAGTAGAGAAAGACTAGAACTTACGAATTCTATGTGATGCCGATGATAGAGTATATCGTGCATGGCCTGAAATGCTAAAATAGCATGAGTTCAATTCTCAAACTTATTGAATTTATTTGAAATGGTTTTCGGCACAAACTTCACTGATACTTTTTAAGAGCTAATCATGAAAGTATGAAGTAATTAAAACTATAGATGATATAACCTGAACATTGAAGCTTTCTTCAACTTTAGTAAAGGGAACCATAAAGACATAAAATGCAGCAATTGATCCCAGAGATAAATCATAACCTATATAAATTAATCAACTGATAGTTAATTGAAATCAAGTATAATTAATTATTAAATATACAAGTTTTTACCGTAATTTGATATGAAATTGGAAGATCGGTGAATTCGATCCATTGGAGGGGTTTCTGCAGGTTTTTACGGTGTGTTGTTTGGAGAAGATGAGAAGGAGAAAAGTGTTTTTTTTTTGGTAAATTACATCGTTGGTCCCTGAACTTCCCGTTTACCCGTTTGGTTCCCAGATAACGCCGTCCGTGAGGATGCTCCCTAAGGTCGGCTTTTTGGTGGCCGATTGGTCCTGCAAGCCCGGTTATACATAACGATAGTTATTTCCTTCATTATTTATGCCACGTCGATCTACAAAGGAAGGGTCTTTACGTCTTTCCCAAATTTGATTGCACAGTTGGTCCCTGATGCGTTAGTCGAAACAGTAACTGTTATCGTTCTCGTTATTTGTCTTTTTCCCATTACACGGTTGGTCCTTGAGGTCTTTTTTTTTTTATCTTTTCCACTTTTCCGCCTTATACCAACCAACTTGTCAACTTGTCATCCTAACCTTTAATTAAGGGTACCTTTTACTTAATAAAAAACCCTTCGTTGACCAACCAACTCATATACTTACAAACAGTGAATCAAGAATACCCTTCCCTACCAATCAGTTCATCCAAACATATTTGATTCACCTTTCCGTAACATTTTATTCGAGATGATTAAATGTTAGTGAGTAGATTACATGTACAATATCTTTGATTGTTAAATTGATTGGAGATTATCATTTGTTATATTGGCAACTTGTATCTTATGTCTTTTTTTTTGTTAT
>BQNB010074462.1:0-27072 GCA_026074375.1 Tanacetum coccineum | reverse complement strand
AGAGAATCCCAAACACTTATGTGAGGTGCTAGTGTATACTTTTCGTGCTTTTAATTACGAGGTCTAGAAGGTTGTGTTGCAAAATACTTTTAAAGAGTAGGTAAAATGACCCCCTCATATTGTTATTGTCTAGATAGAAAAGCCCATTTGCTTGAGGACAAGCAAATCCCAAGTGTAGGAGAATTTAATGAGGTGTCATTTTAAACACTTTTTCGGGGTCGTTTAACCCCCTAAATCGTTCATGTATGCACAAAATAGGCACTTAATCATTCTTTTTTAGGTATTTCTCATTTGGATGACATTTGGAAGAATTACAAGTGACTTGGGCTTATTTGGAGAAGAAACAGACAAGACTACAGACCTACACCAACATCTCTCAAGATAATGTTCTCAGTGGTTCGAGACGGCATCATAGATACAATGTGGCACTGTCACAACGAAGACCAAGACGGCGTCACAAGATTCCACGACGGCGTTAGAGCACACGACCCAGCCCATTATCTAGAATATTCTCTTTCATAATGGCGTCATGATTAAAATGCGACGCCGTCACAACGATTTTCCTTCATATACAAACCCAAATTTAGGGTTTTAGGTATGTAACTTTAGAATAAAAAGAGGGTACGAACCCTAGTTCATTTAGTAGCTGTTAGGGACGAATTTAGGGCCTAAAAACCCTATTGTACTTCCTCCAACTCATGTTTTAATCAAGTAAGGTTTATTTAATCATTCAATATGTCTATGTGTTGTTTATTCATCTATGTTCTTGCTTTACCTCTAACATGCTTGGCTAAACCTTCTATTGTGTTTATTTATGATTGTATGAAACCTATAATGTAGATCTTAGTGGTGTTGCTTCTTGTGATGGATGTGCATGTTAGGTCTTAGAAAACCAGCTTTTGTTTGTATCGCTGTTGATATGTCTAGGAAAACATGATTGTGTAGAAAGGATACCATCGGGTAACAGTCTTCATACTACCTTGCCCCTAATATAGTTGATCCACTGACCACCATATATGGATGAATACCACTCTCAATATAATTTCGACTGAAATTAATATCCTCTTAGGGGTCCAATAATTAGTCCTTCATTACTAACCTTACTTATGCGTATCCTTAAAGGAATAATAAATAGACGGCGGGTTCGTGTAATTCGTCATAGACTTAGAAAGTAGATTACAATAGATCCTCACGAAGTGTGACAAAGTCAACAACACCAAGATAAGCAATCAAGGGAGTAAATACATGATTAAATAAAACACAACCAAACCTTTTAATCTTAGTGTATCACCATTCTTTTAGATTAATATTTAGTTTATTAGCTTAAACCAAAACCCACCTCTCAAATATATAATTTACTGCTTTCATAAAATATAAAAATACAAAAAGAATATTCTCTCAACCCTTAGAATTCTATTAGACCATGATCAAGCCTTCCCAACCTGTTCCTCGAGTGAACGATAACAACCCCCAAGCCTTGCATATACTACTACTACAACGATTAGGTGCTCTACCTAGGGAGTTGTAAAACTTCTTGTAGAAGTCCTCACGACGAACGCATCAATTTTTGCGCCAAGCTTCTATGGGTAATAGATAGGTTTAGACTCAAGTTTATCTATTCTACTTGCTTGAATCCTTTCAAGTAAGATTTAATTTCTGCATATTAGCTTTCTTGTAGTCTATCTCTTTTTTGTGTGTTTGTTTTTAATTTCCATTGACTATTCCATTCTTCATTATGGAGAAAGCGAATCCACCACCTACCAATAATCATCCTATCCTACTAGCTGCGCTGCGGGCATGGACCATTCAGAGCTCCTCGAGCTACCATATTCGAACCCTTTGTGACCTCTCTCTTATAGTAATAAGCAAATCCCACAATAACTTCAACAATGAGAACAATATGAATAACCTTGAGTCCGATGATGAATCGGTAGACACACCCCTTGTTTCTCCCTTTCCCCACTCTGATAATGATTCGGATGTGGTGAAGTGCTTAATGAATTAATTGAATATGAGAATGTTGGAATGCTAAGCCGAGAAAAGGCAATTAATAGTTTCAATGGGGATGACATAGCAATTCTAAATGTATATCAGATTCAGGAAGTTGGCCGCCCTACTTTGACTCCTTTCCTACAATGAACATTATTATGCAAAAAGCTTACAACACTATAATGGTGGTAGGATTAGAAAGTACGGGGAAGAACTTGGTTCTAGTTGTTAGGGACGTCTACGTGTTTGTTGGTAGCTTCACCTACATCATAGACTTCGTGGTATTAGAAGACGTTGGAGAATTCATTCTAATAGATAAGGCCGAAGTGGTGATGGGAAAACCCTTTAGGAAAATCACTAAACTCGAATATGACTATGCTAAGGGATTAATGTCTTTCAATAGGATCTTCGATAATTACACATTCTAAATGCCCCACACCATACCTAGGTTTATACGTTGGGGGCACGTATCTTGGAGTAAAATACCATCCATCCTCGTGCTAAGCCAAAGAGACCTCACTAACGGGTTTAAGAATGCTTATGAAAAGAATAAATTTATGTACAAAAACTGCATAAACCTAGGTCCCGAATACCAAGTGGATGAAAGCATGAAGGAATGGCTCATTCGGGGACATGTGAGCATTCATGAAACAACGTAAGGACATATGACTTCGAGTCTAGCTACAAGACTCATTAACAAAGAAAAGCGCTTATTGGGAGGCAACCCAATTTACTTTTCTGGCAAATTAGGAGTGTCATGTGTGTTTTAATTCTTTATAGTTTGTTTTATTATGTTTGAGCTATCTTGTAATCATGTTTTGTTTGTCTTTAACCTTGTCTTAATTTTTAATAAAAGGTTGATTTTAGCAACTATAATAAGTGTAGAGAAATTTATCCAGCTTTTAAGCCAAGTTCAAACATGTTAAATGAATTGTTTTGATTAATTTGCGTCAGTTTCGAGTCATATGATTGAATTGTTAAATCTCAGGTTTTATTCAGCCATTTGTATAGGAATTAACTTATGGAATCAAGTGCAGGAAAATTTTCATCAAAAACAAAAATTTCATTTTTTATAGAGTGGAGATGGCGTCACGATTTACACGCGACGCCGTCACCACGACACCTGTGACGGGGTTACAAAAACCCCGACGGCGTCAAACGCCCAGGTCCAGAAAACTTAAAATTTTTAATTATTTTTGAAAATAAAACTCGCACAACATTTAAAATATGTATTCTTCTATTATAAACCTGCAAAACCTAATGAGTTTAACAATTCTCATCCTATCCTTACTATTTTATCGGGTCGAACCCTAAATTCATATTGTATATTTTTTTTATCGTACATTGTAAAGCTTGGTGTAGTTTTCTTGTATTTGATTAACAGTTATTTTTGATGAGATGTAAACATGGAAGTTCTTAGGAAATTTTAATTGGAAGAGCTTGGAGGGACGATCTACACCATTTTCGCATGTTTTTTCTTCATTATTGCGCAAAACCAGGGGATACTAGTATTCTTTCCTTGTTTTCCTTTTCCACATATTCGTTCTCATCCGGGTACTTTCTATAGGAACATTGGGGATAATGTTAAACTTAAGTGTAGTGGAAAATAAGCCTTTAAAAACTATTCTTTTTCATTATCCATTTTGATTTTTCCTCCTTAAATGATGGTAATATATCGAAACATAGGCATAAGAGTAATTTTTTAACCCCCAAATTTTTTTTATTATAATATTTTATGACACATACCGACGAAAACCAAGTATTAATAGCGTCTCATGGATAGGAATTTATATGACTAGCATAAACACCCTTAGTATTCCACCCCAAAAATGTGAGGTTCGCCTTTAGATATTTAGGAATTCGAGTATCTATTATTGATACCCAAGATAGTTTATACCTTTAGCTTTCTCGAGTTAAGGAGTGAGCAGTCACATGTGTCTATTCCATTATTACGGATGTGTACATGTGGTCTTTGTCGCCTTTTCTGGAGCATTAAGATCGGTATTAAATTATATGAGTGTACCGATAGTATATTAAATTCTAGAACTTGTTATTGTGATGCATTCCGAGACCGCATACTAAGTATTAGGATTTTCTTGATAAGAGGCATTATGATTAACCCATGTTTTAAACCTGTAATTGTTATGATGGTCACACCAATCATATAACTATCTCACACCCTTTCCATGCACTCACCTTTAGTGCAGGATACCCCTAGTACAACCCTCCGAGCCTATTCTTTTTCATGGTTCTCATAATTTTCTGGTTAATCTAGACTATTAATGAAGAGCATTGTTAACCCTTAAAACCAATCGTTACACCCAAATTGCCTTAGCCTACCCTGTATGTACTCATTTTTAGTACATTATTGTGAAAACCCAAGTTAATTATTTGAGTACACGATTGCTAAGTCCTTATCCTTATAAATACAGTTTTGGGATGATTGGGATTCATGGTAGTATTTATTTCGCGGAAGAATGGGGAAGAAAAGTAATGACATTGGTCGGGTGCAAGTTTTACATTTATAATCGAGACTAATGAAATTACCAATGATACATACGAGCAAGTATACTCGTTCAATCGTAGTAAAGTCAGGTAAGTCAAGTTCGTCCATGGGACTTGGTTTAAACCAATACTAGTATCCAGAAAGAAACCAAAGTTTGTCACAGGCCATTAACGTACAAAAATCAAAAGTAAATTACTAAAGCAAATTCGGTCCATTTTTTAAGACTAACATATGCGAGGAAATCCATGTCATTGATATCCATGTTTGATTATGTTGGTTAAACAAATGTATATGATTCACAAAACCCATTTGTATATGATTTGACTCCGTGGTATGCTCACATAATTCATATTTAATGCATGAAACTTATGATGAACCCTTTCGACTTATGAACATCATCAACCCCAAACCAATTAAGTGTGTTTGCTTGATAATTAATGTTCCTAAGTGATTCAACAAGTGCTTTCGACCTATACTTGAATTCAAGCCCTGTTTTCCATCTCATTTGATATGTGAAAATGGTAGATGTCAATTACCAAAACCCCTTTTTAGTTTGTCACTACTAATATAGAATAGCCTACGCCATGGAATCCCTTTTGACCTATAATTCCGTAAGTATTCTACCACAAATCATAGAGAAAAACTCAAGACATAAATAAACCACATGATTACAAAAATCATTATTCATACACAATCAAACATTTTACCAAATTCATTTCATTCCACGCATAAGTATTATGAGACTACTCCATATATAATTTTTTTTCACAAATCCAACATTCAAATGATAAATTAAAACACATCTCAGAAATATTTGTAAAGATTAATACCTTGAAAGATTCCTAAAGGTTTGGTGATGTAGCTCGCCAAGGGTCTCCAATCGCCGCAATCAACGTAACTCCAAGAGTGGTGCTTCTTCCTTCAAATTCGTCCTCATACTCTCCTAGATTTGTAGAGATATTTCTACAGCTTTTGGGTGAATTAAAGTGGTGGAAACTTAACCTAAATGAGGGTTAAGTGGTTTTATGTTCTTTTTTAGGTTAAGATCACCACAAGTATATATAATGCTCTCCAAACGGACTTAAGAAGTAAATGGAAGTCCCCTCAGTTGATATTATGAGTATATAAGGCATTATAGTTCGTTAATACTCTCATAATTGTAAAAATGTAACTGACATCATCGTCCGGGTTCGGGCGTGTAAGCCTCCCCTGCGGTAATCCAATCTAATAGATATTGGAAATCATAACACAAGAAAGATTAGATGATTACCCCAAGTATAAGTGATAAAGTTAGAAGAGTAAAACTTTCTAGTAGAAAAAATAAACTTTGTAAATTATTAAATACTAACCACCTCTTCCAAGGCATGGAAAAGGCTTATATAGTAAGTTACAAATCGGCCTAAAGGGCTTGGTAGAGGGCTTACACATTGGGTTTAATACCCGACCCATTACCGAATGCTATACATTAAATGCTTAACTAGGAGCTACAATAAACGGTAAAATACACGGGGTGACCGAGCCTTTTTCTAATATCTAACAATCTCCCCCTAAGGGAGGTCACCCCATAAAATACAAAATTAAGCTCAGCAATCTTCTGATTGATCTTATGTTCAGCTCATAGTCTTTGATTCTTCACGTAATATCTTGTACATTGAGGTATTAATCTTTGTCTTGTGGCTTGTGATTGTACTTGATATGTGAACTTGAGCTTCTTTGAGATCATCAGCCAAATCTAATCTTTGATCATCAACTTGTGGTCTTTCGCCGTCTTTTGCTTGTGACATCTGGACTGAACTGGACGGCATGCTTCATTAAACCTTTCTTAATGGTAAAACGTGATTATTCGTTCGTTCTTATGAAGTTCCTTTAACTTTAATACTTGATCACTTCGAGAGGACTTTGATATCAGAGTTGCATAAGCTTTAAAACATATACTAAGCTTTTTACGAGGTCATTAGATGTATCGGTCAAGTATGAGCATGCGGTTATGAAATAGACTCCACTGGAACGAGGTATCTCCATCTCCATCTTTACTTGAACCTGTAATAAAACAGTTAGCAATAAAGCTTGTGGACGAATATGGCTTTGTCATTTTCCGCCTGAGTTTGGTTGATTAACCTCCAGATCCTTGAGAGACCGACTTGTGATTAGGTTGGAATCAATCGTAAGAAGAATCTCCTTGTCAGGATTTCCATTATAAGTGTCATTATCTACTCAATGTTTAACATTAGAATCACTAACTTTCCTGTTCTCTTAATCGAAACGACTCAAAAAGACCACACATAAATGAATCGTTAGTTACTATCTTACCTATTGAAGAGGAAAATTGATTTGAAAATCAATCGACGTGTCACTTGAGAAAGAGTTTTTGTGACACATCGAGAGTGTTAAGCTGTTATCAAAATTCATCAATCATCAATTCATAATATGGATCGATTTGATATCCAGTGTCATAAGTTTGACCCATTAAGGATCTCACAAGTCACCTACCATGAGCTTGTTTGATGTTGGCCTCAAGCAGATTTTCCATCATCATTGTGAATCACATAAGTGATCACTCGAGTTCTGGCAAACCACAAGGATACTGTGTAGTACCTTATGACAACCCTTGTTTTTTACATTGTGTGAAGAACAAGTAATGTTGGAATAAGTTTCCAAATGATATATTAGATGATCTCTTTGCTCTATGACTCAATGGCATTTGGTTATGATCGAGAGGCTGGAGCGGACTGCCATCTTTTGAATATCAACTAACTTGGAGTGAGAAATTCAATAAATTACGTGTTTAGTCTCTATGAGAAATGAAACAGAAATCTTTTGAGAGATTCTGAGTAGCTAGGGAGTGTTGTGCATTGCATCATTGGGTCCGTGATGTCAGTCTTCAATGTCAGCAATCGTCTTTGTTATTCTGACAGCAGATGTATTGACCTGGTTTCTACCTAAGTGTTTGGAGGGCTTCTTTCTTTACACCCTTTATCCTTATATTTCTTTTTCATTTTTCAACCCCTTCAGTGCTTACCGAGACTTCATGACTAGTACCTTATTGGGTTTGTTCCAGTACTAGCTCCATCTCAGTCAGCACTATTCCCTTATTCTCACTTTTACTCCTTTTTTATGTCATACCTAAGGACTTCTACACTAACTAGTGGATTATCCCTTGGTAGATCCCTTCGGTTCTGGCTGGATCATGAGAACTAATACCTAACCTTACCACCCTTATAACTCCGATAAAATTAAATACATGGTCGGTCTTTTTGGTACAGTTCACCTTGCCATAAAACCAATTGAAAAACTCAATCGGGTACTTGTGATATAAATATCAAAGTTTTAGTACCTCGTTGTTTTATTGAATTTTCAAAAAATGCCCTCCCCCCTCAACATGTGCATCATTAATCGAAAAACTGTTTATGCACAAAGGATGAGTATATACACATGAGTCTACAAAAACATATATTTTTACCAGTTTTCATATTTAAAACACATTTTCCTCCCCTAATCAAAAATGTAAAATCCATTGATATTTTGGATACAAATGGATGTTGAATAGGTTGGAAAAACTATGAGAAAGAATATGCTAATTAATCACAAACCATAAAGGGAAGCATTTAATGATCCCCCTTTAATCTATGAGGATTCTGTTATGTCAGTGTAAATATAGGTTGAAAGATTTTGAATTTAATGAAAAATTCATGAAAAATTCATACACTGACACATAACACTAACTATAACACTACTCTATAATGTACAAAGTTTACAATATATTACAAATGATATTGACCATATAAATGGAATGAAGAGATCATTCTGTTCTCTGAAGAAGTTCGTAGTCAATATCACAACACGTCCACCAATAAAGCATTCCAAGTTCCTGTAGATCCTTCTCGTCTTCAGTCACCTTTCAATAGCAGACATAAACTCTTTGCTTCTTGTCACGTCCTTTTGAGTCTAAAATCGCGTATTCATACCTGGATTGAGCCGCTTAATCTTGAATTCCTTAACTCTGTAATCCAGTGCTTCCAGAATACGTGTCGACGTACCATCACTGAACTTGTATATTTCGTTTGAAACCTCAATATCTATTTCGAATCATTTTGTTGACTGGGAACACAACTACTCGAGGAGATTCAATGATGGTATAATCATCATGAACACGAAGACGTTTAACAATCCCATCCTGGTATAGTGAGGTTCAGCTGTGTCTGGTAGCTTTCAATGACCCGCTATCGAATCACTAAGTTTCGGGTCCATAGTTTGACAGTAGTAGATAGCATACGTTTGTCGGAACCCGGAAGATGATCAAGATGACCTTGTAGAAGAAGCAAATTCAGGTCTTCAAAGTTACTGGGATAAAAGATCTTGAAATCTTTTTCAGCAATCTATGTGTTTTCTTGGAATCACTCTTCGATATTAACAATTTGCTCCAAGTAGTCATACCCGTATCTTGAATAGGCTTTGATTCTGACAACACTGAGATGATCCGCATGTGTTTTCTGACTTCTCTTCGATGTGACGAAGAATCATGTCTCTCAATATAGACTTCCTGTTGAGTTGAACACCATGGGAAAATACCATAAGCGCCCTACCTTATGTCATAGGTGCATACTTCATGAATCCACATTTGCTCTGGCACTAGTAGTTCAAGTCCAAAGTTAGGATAGCTAGCAGCCTTCATCTTGGAAATCGATAGTGCGAGCCTGCTTCCTTTGTTGCCATATCTTAAATACTCCAAGTCTTTATTGAAAAAGAATTATGTTTGAATAGTGACATGACCTGGAGGACCACCGAGAGCAGTGGTCGAATGACAATCCGATTCTGCCTTGATCACCTGTAAGCAACTTGTGACCCTCCACCATCCTGAGTCTTAAAGTTGAATTGACATTTGGGTAAAAGCTTATTAAACAAGTCATACATATGCCTGCCCTTCGAAGTCTGCTTGTGTAAGCATGATCTTGTTCACTTTTTGGCAGTACGAGTTCATGAAAGTCATCATGTCTCCAGTCTTTGCAAGCAATGAGTTCTCGGAAGGGGGTTCATAGGCTGAAACCAACGCAGAAGCCCAGTTGTTCTCAACATCTGACACATTGGAAGAAGGGTTGGTCCAAGTAGGTTTAGGAGTTACTGGTCTTTCTTCTTCAGGGAGTGGTTTCCACCAGTCTTTTCTCAAGTCAGATTTTGGTAGGTGATCATTCCCGGTGTCTTTATCATCAGACAAATGTACCTGTTCGTCGAGAATGGAATCATCATTCAGCAGATAATCTGTAGGAGATGTTTCTTGAGTAGCAGTAAAACCAGCTGACTCGTATCTAGTGTCAGATGTAGTCTAATCCATGGATTGTTATGTTAAGGCCGCAATCTTAGACGAACTTAGAGCCCCACTGCCTTGTTGCTGATTGCCTCGGCTGGTATCAGTAGATGGAGGATAAGGAGGTGGATGCATTTGTGAAGGCCTTGAAGCTCCAGGAGCTCTTGGAGCACCATAAGCTCTTGGAAAAGGTGGAGTGAGGATGTTAGGTTGTGGTGGTGAGACCAGAATGGTTCTTGGTGACTCTGATCTCTTCAACAACGCTTCTTATGGAGCTTTCGCCATGTCTGCTTGAAGTTATACCGAAATGGTCACGAACTATGCTCTCCAGTGCTTCAGTAGAGTTTCTTTGATATTCATGGATTTTATGGACCTAATTTCCCACATTCGTTGTCGAAGAATCTCTTTCATGTCAGATTCAGGTAAATCCCTAAAGCGAGCACGAAGTGGAGCTTAGAGACTCGCCAATCAACTGCATCAGTGGCAATCTTATCAACGGCTTTGCTCACTTTCTAAAAAATATTGAGATTCTTCAAGTTTTACAGACGAGACCCATGTTTGTCCAACCTTTCCTCCAGAGCTAATTTGTCTTGTATCAAATTTTCCATGTGTTGTTAAAGCTCACTTATGCGTTGTAAAAAAGATCGAATCTGTGGTGTTTTGTTATGGTTGGAGTGGTGGTGGTGGAAGAGTTGTTGTTGTTGTGACTGTTGTGGTTGTTGCTGTTGATGTTGGGAGTGAAGCATGAACAGTTAGAGAGTCTGATTGTGACATTATGAGATCAATAACCGGAGTGGTCATTGGAGGAACCAAAGAAGTGTCCTGATGAATAGGGACCGTAACCATTGACTGAACCTCTGATTCAACATTGGTTTTCTCTGGTTCTTCTTCCTGTGGCTTCTCCATTAAGATCAATCAGTGAAGCTAAGTTCTTTTTCAAGATTTTGTAGAGAAGACAAGGTTCCAGTGGAGCTTACAGGTTCTTTAAGAATCACCTGATCTTCAGTTGAGAGTTTGAGGTTCTCTTGAACATTTGGGTAAGCAGTTGTAGTAAACTCTTCATCCATTTGCTCAGGGTTTTGTTGAGTAAAAGCATCAGAGACCGCTAAGTCCATGGGTTCAAGGTTTGGTCCAGCATGAACCACATGACTTGGTTGAGGTTGAAACTCTACAGCATTACCAGGGTTTGATCTAGCCTGGCCTTCATCTTGTTTACCAGGGTTTGATCCAGCCTGGCCTTCATCTTGAACTCCAGTATTGATCTCAGTGAGCTCCCTGTTGGATGTATCTTTCTCTTTGTTAATAGGAGTCACTACCTCATCAGACTCTGTTTCACTGTCTACAAGAGCTAGTTTAGCATCCAAGGAAGGAGATTCAGCATTTCCAGAGGGTTCAGTGGTCATAGGAGTGCACCTCTGAAAGATAAATTAATCGACATGGCTCTTCTTCTTTGGAGTCTGAAGGGTGAGTAGATCACGAGCAGCTTGTTCTTCAATGACTTTCTCTTTTCCCTTTCCTTGTACCTCTGGAAGCGGTTGAAATCTCCCAAAGTCTGGTTCCCGTATCACCACAGTACGAGCTGGTCCCTGATTCTTTGCCTTAAGATCTTTCAAGCTTAGTTTCACAACCCGTTGATAGTCATCATCCTCATCATCAATCCAATTCTGAATAGGAACACCACACCTTCAACGGCAAAATTCATCCACCAACTTTGATTGGGACTTTAGGCATCGCCTTTTTCCCACTAACCACCTTCGATCCTTTTAGCGGTTGAGGGATCATCAGGAGTTTTCCTTGACCAGTCATTTGCTTCTTTCTAGAACTACTTTTTGATGGTTTAGTGGTGTCTTGGTTTAAGGTTTGGTGGTTGTTGAAGAAGTTTGATTAGTTTGAAGCTTTTGTCACCCAGTGGGAGATTCGTGGTACTCTGCTCCTCTTCCGCCATACGTTTCTCCATCCAATAATGATGAATACACAGCGACATGAGCCAGGTATCCGTCGTAGTATGGTGCTCTTTTAATTGAATCAGTAAGAAGGGCATCAGGTATCGACATACCAAATACTTCCCTACCATCCTTACCAACAAACCTGAGATTGCCCAGAACGTTATCATCATGCGAGTAGTGAAGAGGTGAACCAGTTCTTGGGTGTATATTGTGCTTGGTTTTTAAGTATAGATGATTAGTTTGGTGAATCTGATGCTTGGGATAAGCAGAGGAGAGGACTTCTTCTTTCCACTGAATATCATTGTCAGTCCCCCCCCCTCTTCCTGTCATAAGGAAGAGGTATTGTTATTGATTGAACAAATTCTTCCCAAATCCTCTCAGCATAATCGATGTTGGAGCTATGAATGATACCCCAAAGGATCTGAAGCACAGGATGTCTTGGCCTATCATGTCCAACAGTTTTACCCGTAAGGCACATGTTGATCATGGACAAGATGGCTCTCCATGGTTGATAGAGATCATTAACAGACATTGCAGACACGTTCCTGAGCGTACAGGGGTATCCCAGAGTGTTGACATATTCTATAACTGCATCACTCGAGGGTGGAGCCACAAATGGATTGTTATCATTGATTGGTGAGATTTGAAGTGCATCTCTGAGAATGTTTTTTGAGAATATTAACCATTGCTTCATCCCAACAGACACTGTAACCCAGTAGTTTGAGAGTCATAACGCATGGTGTCCCAGAACTGCTGAATGTAAATAGCAGGAATCGTGGAAGATGCCGTGAAGGCCCTAAAGAAGTTGGTATTTTTCAGTATGGCACAACCTTGAAGATTGGATTCCGCTGTGACTTCATTACATCTAGCACGTAGTTACTCTTGTCGACAGGCACCCATTTGCGTAATGGTAAGATCTGATCATCCGTTCTGGTCGGTGGTGCGAAAGCAAGAGCTTGTTCAGCAGGAACATCATTTGCAGGAATATTCATGTCAGCCATAGTATCTGCATAGTTAAATCCAATAGCAGGACATACATATAGATATATGATGTTAGATAGGAGAAAATGCTTAAAGGGATATGAATGCAACAATGGATTTCACAGAGATAAAACACTTAATTCACCCTGAGACAGAGGTCAACAGGTTTGGTCAACTCAAAAGTCAACGGAAGTCAACCTTGGAATGAGTTGACACAAGGCTAATTGACAAATCGTTAACACAATCAAATGAAAACTCGCTAGAATATGCTATTAAGGATACTCAACTCGACAGATAACTCGCTAGAATATGATATTAGGAATACTCATCTCGCTATAACCAATTTTAAAAAAAATTGGCAAAATAGAGGTTGAATATTTATTAAATATTAAAAAAAATCTTATCCTCAACTACGCTAAAATCGAATCGAGTTGCCTATTCATAATAAAATAATAGAATATATTCAACTCGCTAATGTCAACTCGCCATGAATATTTTATTAGAAATACTCAACTCGCTATTAAATTGGAAAAATTCAAAATGACGGGTTGAATATTTTAATAATAAAAATAAATCTTCCTCAACTCGCTACTGGATAGCGAGTTGCATGTTCTTAATAAAATAATAGAGTATATTCAACTCGCTACCAAGAAATATCACACAACTCGCTACTAAGAAACATCACACAACACCGCAACTTAAAAATAGCACATACACAACTCGCTACAAAGTAAGTCTTAAAATCACTTAAACCAGCAAACAAGTTCAAGGAAGCACATGTTTAATACTTAGACAACATCATCAAACATATTGCAGCATTCAGAAACAACAATCAACAACAAACAATGATCTTTGACCAAAAAAGGTCAAACTTAGCCACGAAAGTCATCAAGACCACAAAATAATGAAAGGGGATACAATTAAAACACAAACGAGGCATCATTCATCCATTCTAAGCCTAACCCAGCAAACAAAACATCATTCCAAACACAAATAAAGATTTAGATGATAAAACTAGACGAACTCATTGATTTAGAACGATTCAGTGTGATTTAGGCAACCAAGTTGTAGTTTTAAGATGTTTACATGATAGAGATCATAAGACACTAGGTACCTTAGCAAGATTAGCCACAGAAATCTCGAATCAACACAAGTTTCAAATTAACGAGTTACGGGTTGAGACTTTAGAGAGAATATTTACCCGATTTGACGGATTTCATTTTGAAGAGTTTTGACCAATGACAACTCGCTAACCACCTTTTTATACATGAGCAATTTTACAAGTTGGCAAGCTTTGGTTCCTACAACTTTCTAATCTTTCCAAAAACGTTTAAAGTTATTTACTAAGGATTAGACAAGTTTCAAAAGAGGCGCAAATGGTCCTTATAGTTATATAAGCCTAGGAAACATTTAGAAAGTTGCACATAAGTCCCTATAATCACAAATAGTTGACAATTTTGGCCTTTTGAGTTAAAATAAATTTAACTCCCTTTCAAATTGTAATCCCGTTAAATACAAAAACCTTTTACCAATTAATTATTTGATGAATTAAAATGCCTGTTATATGTTATAAATTTGAAACCCCCCCCCCCTCAATCAATGACCCATTTTATATTTAAAGAGTTGTAGTTGTTGATTGAGTGTCAAATTTTTTAAAAAAAAATCCAAGTCTGGTGAATTTTCAAACAACACTTTTCCACCGTGTGTAACACAAATAATTTTTTTAAAGAATCAATTAAGAAGAAAATTATTTGGTTATAAAAGGAAGACTTCTCTTCCAATTAAGAAAGAATGCACTGAAACATACATTAATCCTTAGATGCACGGATATGAAGTAATCCGTGCCCGGGAAAAATTAATTACCCGTTGTTAGGAACAACTGTCTTTTTGGCGACATGCTTTCCTCAAATTGAAAAGCGAGTTGCAATCGGAAATAACTGCGAACCATCAAGGCATGTTTTTAAAACAGTTTGAACTTCCGCTCAAACTTCATTTAAATGCCTGTGTCATTATTGAATGACATTTCTAGGTCTGTAAATGTTATTGATTTATAGAAGACATGTCTTGAAAAATATTTTTGGTATTTTCTATTTTTTTGATTTATGTGGTTTTTATAGGTTTTATATTTTTGTATTTTGTTTTTGTGTTTAAATATATACAAATATACATAGGATATATGAAGACCATCCTTTACTCCTCTTCTCCTTCATGAAGACGTTTAAGGATTTCCGGACTCTTCATACCAAGACGTGACAGTAGAAATTCGAACTGCTCTCTTGGTAATGCCTTGGTGAATATGTCTGCAAGCTTATAATCCGTCATCACGAAGTACAATTAAACCACACCTTTCTCAACCTTCTCTCGAATGAAATGATGACATATGTCAATGTGCTTGGATTGAGAGTGCTAGACATTATTACAACAGAGAGCAATAGCATTGCGGTTATCACAATACAGGGAATCTTGTTGAAGGCATAACCATAGTCGGAAAGCTGTGATCTCATCCAAAGTATCTAAGCACAGCATTCAGAAATGGCAATGTATTCAGTTTATGTGGTTGAAATCGCAATGCTCTTTTGTTTCTTTGATGACCAGCTAACTAATTTATCTCTAAGGAACTGAGCATTTCCGGACGTACTTCTTCATGTATCTTGACTACTTGCATGGTCCGTATCTGCATAGGCCGTTAGTGCCATAGTGGTGTCTTTTGGATACCAAAGTCCCCAATTAATGGTTCCTCTGAGATACCGAAAGACCCGTTAAGTACTTCAAGTACTTTTTGGGTAGGCGATTGTACTGATACCTATCCCACCATGCATACAGCTAATACCAGGTCGGTCATCTGGCAGTGAGGTATACATTAAGGGAGTCACCATTACTCCGAAATCGAGTCCTGATCAACTAGAATCCCTAAAGGGTCCTCACCATTTTAAAGTCGATCCACCAAATGTGTATCAAACAGGTCATACGAATCCATCCCAAATTTCTTTAATATTTCTAGAGCAAATTTTGATTGATTAATAAAAATGCCTCTGGGACTTTGAGAAACTTGTAATCCTAGGAAAAAAGACATTTGTCCCATCATTGACATTTGGAATTTTGAACTCATCTCATTGGAAAATATGTCACATGCTTTAGGGTCGGTCAAGGCAAATATGATATCATCTACATATATTTGAACAAGAAGAATATGTTTGCCTGTTTTTCGAGTGAATAATGTCGGGTCAACTGCACCTTTGGAAAACTTGTTGTCCAGAAGAAACCGTGACAAAGTGTCATACCACGCCCGAGGAGCTTGCTTTAAACCATACAGAGCCTTCTTCAGACGATAAACATGTGTCGGATGATCTGGATCAACGAAACCCTCTGGTTGACAAACATAGACTTCCTCCTTCAACTCGCCATTAAGGAATGTTGTCTTGACATCCATTTGATAGATGGTCATGTTTTTACTGGCGGCATTAGATACAAAGATTCTTATAGCCTTGATGCGTGCACCGAGATGCAAAGGATTCCTCGAAGTCAATACCCTCTTTTTGTCGATATCCCTTGGCCATCAACCGAGCCTTGTTTTTCAAAACATCATCGTACTCATCAAGCTTAACTTTGTAAATCTACTTGAGAGCAATAATCATGACATAATCTGGTCGTGGTACTAATTCCCATACTTGAAGTCGATCAAATTCATAAATCTCATCTTGCATGGCTTGAAACCAACAATCTTTAGTTATGACAGATTTGATGTTATTTGGTTCGACTTTAGATAGTATAGAGTTAAACAAGCACCACAAGGCATCGGTTGCAAGTTATTTTCTGGTGGATACCGGTCAAGAGGGTTTGCCAATGACATTATTAAGCGGGTGATCCTTGCTTCATTTCCCGAGATGATGATGTGGTTGAGATACATGAGTTGTGTCTTGCTGAACTAACATCCCCCCAAGATGATATGCACTTTCAGAACTATGTTTCTGGACAAAACATTTTACAAAGGATATTGTCCAACAAGTAGCAAAAAGGATTGTCTTCAATGAAGGTGGAGATCCAACAACAACACCTTGATGTGACCTGGGAGATTTGTAACGCCGAAGATGATGGTTAAATGACTTGTAGAAGGTGCATCCATGATTTAATGGTATATATCTGACTTGACTAGAAACTGGAACTGCTGGAGCAGAGAAACCGGATCTTTCAATACGAGGAGGTTCTAGGTATTCATTAAACATAGTTGAATAAAATCTCTAGTTCTTTATTAGTTGGGGGTACATAAGGTGTTGCAGGGACCGGATTAGGTACGAGCCCTGAACTTATTTGTCCAGGCGTAAAAAACGTAGGAGTGGGTCCTGTATTGAGTTGCACAGGAGCCATTGGCTCAGACAACTCATCAAATTGAACGTGAATAGTTTCCATGATTTTTCAGGTTCGTTTGTTATAGATTCTATAACCCTTCCTGCTTGGTGCATAACCAACAGAAATTCCAATATCAGCAGTTGGTTGTAATTTCCAAAGATCCTCGCTGTCATTCGTAGGGTAACAAAGAGCACCAAAGACTCGGAAAAAAGTAAGATCAGGCTTCTTATTATGCACCAGCTCGTATGAAGTTTTGTTATGACGAGTGTGAATGAGGGATCGATTTTGGGTGTAACAAGCAGTAGCAACAACTTCTGCCCATAGAAACATCAGAGCCTTGGAAAATATCAGCATTGTCCGAGCAGCCTCCACAAGAGTACGATTCCGTCTATCGACAATGCCGTTCTGTTGTGAAGTCCTTGGAACTAATTTTTGGTGAAAAATACTGACACTTTCATAATATTCAGTCAGAATTTGATAGACAAATTTTGTGCCATTATCGGTATGGATGTATCTGACAGTTTTGTTGAGACCGACTTGTATTTGCTTCAGAAATTCGATGACGAACTCTGGGGTTTCATCTTTCGATCTCAAAAACTAGACCCAAGTAAACCTAGAATAGTCATCAACGATGACTAAGATGTACTTCTTCCTATTAATTGTTTGCACTCGCATTGGTCCACATAAATCTATATGAATGATATTAAGAACTTCCAAGTTGGTGTTTTCAATTTGGGTTTGTGGGTATTCTTTTTGCTCTTTCTTAGTTGACGTGCTGAGCAAAGATGATATTTCTTAAACTTCAATCTAGGTAAACCTCTGACTAAGTCCTTTCTTGCAAGGTCATTGATGGTACCGAAGTTCAAATTGTTTAAACGGCGATACCATAACCATGATTTGTTCTTGGAGGCTTTGGATAATAAGCAGATTGGGGAGGACTTCATCATGTCTTCAACCGAGATAGTGTACAAATTAAAACCACGAGAACCTTTAATTAATTCAACCCTATCTATATCTCGAACATAACATGAATGCTTTCTGAATGCAACTTCAAGATCAGAATCACAAAATTTCCCAATAGAGAAGAGATTATGTCCTAGTCCTTCCACATAGTATACCCTGAAGATCACACTGTCACCAATCATGTAATCTCCATAACCCATGATAACACAAAAGTGGTCATTCTTGAATCGAACTGTCCAGATGAACTTTTTCACGAAATTCCTAAGCCGTGAGCGATCCCCCCATCATATGTTTTGAATAACCTGAGTCCAAATACCAATGGATGATTTGTACGACCTGCATTTGAAAACAGACGAAGATGGAGAGTTTGAAAAGATGGATCCCTAATTTTTTTAGGTTCCTGTTGGTTAGCATGAGCAATGGCCTGATTCTCAGGTGAAGTGGGAAGGCGAACGAGAACTGCCTGATACTGTTGGTTTCTACGTTGGTATCTAGTATTGGTTTCTGAGCTGTGTGGCTTAGTTTCTTAGTTATCACAGATTTACTAGTACTAACATTTTTAGTTTGCGTAGCAGGCATGACTTTGGGTTTAGTGAGCCTAGTTAAAGGGCACTGTTCTCCTAAAGTGAATATTCTTCCCATAGGCCTCCATTGATAACCAACACTGGTAAGCACTTTTCCTGTTGCTTTCCACACTTGCTTAACTTGCTTAGGTATCTAAACTTGCTTAACTTTGCGCATAACATTTTTAACAGAGGGGGTTGCATTCACATAGTGCAAATAATTAACCACACACACATCATGATTTGTGGAAATTAAGCATTTGTTACATGTTTGACAAACAGAATGAGAATTCAAATTAATTACAGGACGCTTAGAGCTAATATTAGAATCAACACGATTTGTGGTTTTTAAACTAGACTTATTGGTCCTAAGGTGTTCTTCTAGTTGCTTCTTGTTGACACTCTTAGCCGGCAAGATCCTATTTTTCTTGGTATTGCTCCTAGGCTATGATCCGCTAGCATCAGTGCAACTGTTTACTCTTGTAGAAGGAGGCACAGGGACATTAGTCTTCTGAATGTTCAGTTGCTCTACACGTTTGTGTGTGTTACTATTTGACGTTTCACATTGGTCCTTAAAAGTAACTTGCTTTTTCATAGTTAAAGGGGTAGCAGCATGGTTTTTATCTTGTTGATTGAAGTCTTTCGGTCAAGTGCCAATCACATATTCTATCAGTTCCTGAGAGTGTTTCGTGTAAAGACAAGCAAATGCAAGTGAGCTATATAATGGTCTTTCAACCTTAGCTTCCTCTACGATCTCGCGAAGGGTTTCCACACTTTTCTTAAGGTGTTTGAGATAATCTAGATGCACTTCCCTATTGTTCCTATTGCGAGGGGGAATTGGTTCAACATATATAGCATACCTACCAGTGGCAAGAACTCTTGGTTTTATAGAATCCATAGTGATGCATTTCAGATTTTCATGTATTTAGGCTTTCAGATTCTCATTTTCAGTTAACAAGGGAGTTATTTGTTCAATATGTTTAGCACACGTAATCTTAATAAAATCATATAATTCCTTGTAATGCTGCTTAATTTTTGCATTCTCAGCCCTAAAAAGCTCATTTTGTCCTTGGAGAATTGTGAATTTGTCAGTTAATTGAGTGAGTTAAAAATCTAAGGCCCTAAAATCAAGAGTATGGTCGGCTTCACTACGGGTCTCTTTTGATTGAGAGATTTGAATCCTTAATTTTTTGATGGCGTTGTCCTTTCCTTGAATTAAAGCTTTCATTTTTTTGATTACAAAGACTGAGTCAAAATCGAGAACATCTCTAGCGGGTAGAGATGTGTTGTTTCTAAAACGTTCTTTAAGGTTTTGATAATTTAACTGTAAATTTAAGTGATTAACCTCAAGATTGAAAAAACGTTTGACTAATTCAGTATGATCATCTTTTTGAACCTTATTACATAATTTAGAAAGCTCTGCTTCAAGTTCCAGACAACGTGCTTGAACAACATGTGGGCATCATGCATTACAGTGAATCTAAGATACATAACTCAGAATTTGTTGTCAGTATAAACACTTCTTTGGAAAAAGCACTCAGACGAATTAAATTATCAAATGCAAATGAGAGGGGAGATTTTTCCTGCTCAAATCTTATCATGCTTCCTATTCACAACATTTTGGTTAACCTCAGCTTCCAATTCTTTCATTTCTTTGATTTTTTTAGTGAGAGCCTTTTAAATGCCCTCAAAATGGTCTTTAAGTGTTTTGAAAAATAGAATAACCTTGGTGAGATAACATTCCTTAGTTTGTTCAAAACCGCTTTCCCATTTAATGAGCCACGTTGGTGTAATTCTCTTTTTACAGGTTTTTTCAAATTCTAAAAAAGTTATATAAGTGCAAAAATGTTAATTTTCACTTGACCTTTTGTTGGAAGCACCCTAGGTGTTAGGATTAAAAGTCCTCTTAAATTTACTACTGTTAGGGTATTAGTTACTACTACTAAGCATAAATTAGTGCTGTTAGTAATCTTAATGAAAAATATGCTAAGTAGTTAGTACTGCTAGTTACTATTGCTAGTGTAAGTTACTACTGCTAGTGTATATTACTACTGCTAGTTACTACTGCTAGTAATGTTAGTACTGCTAGAGTAAAGTTAGTACTGCTAGTGTAACTTAGTACTGCTGGTGAAGATTGAAGAAAACTTTCTAAGTAGTTAATGTTGCTTGTACACAGTTAGTGCTGCTGGTACAAAAGTTACTACTGTTGGTGTTGAAAGTTAATGCTGCTGGTATGAAAGATTACAACTGCTAAAAGGATAAAGACTGCTCAGAGAAAAGATAAAGATTGCTTATGGGATATGTATGAGATATTTTTGTAAAAGATACGTATAAGTTATTTGTTTAGAAGATTATGATAACTTAGGAAAATATTGTAATCCCATTAGGACTCTTTGGTGTATAAAAGGAGGACCAAGGGTATAGAATTCTATGTATCAGTATCAAAGTATCAAATCGAGTCATTCATAGAATTGTCATAGCTTCAAGGTTTTTTAACCCTTAATTATAGATATATGTTACAGTTTTACAGAATGAGGTTCCTTAATTTCTTCCTTAATATTATAGTTAGTGATAACTATTCTTAATTGTTCATCAATCTTTTGTTCTCTTTCTGTTAATTCAAACTTGGCCCGTCTTTCATACAGTTCAACTTGTTCCTTATATGTTGCAAGTTTAGCAGTCAATGATTTTTCAAATACATTGTTCTGTGTAGTTACAAAGACATATTGGGTAGGCTGTTCATGCATATCATTTAATATCATCATGTATGCATCATTTGGAATAGAATATACATTACTTTGTACAACTGGCACTGCATTGTCCTTTACATATTGATCATACATAATCATATTACTATCACTCGCATAATCAGCATGTGAGTCAACAACGTAGTTTGGTTGTACATCGTCATGCATCTCGTGTACTTAATGATGTTCACAAATAGCATCCTGATAGTGATCATGATCGTGTACCTCAGATAGAATGTCTGAATCATAAGACGGACCGGCTTCATCATAAACGAGATCTGTAGATAATAGATTTGCCATGAACATAGTCTATGCAGTAGGAGCCTCATCAACATCATAATCAAAAGTATCACAGTCATCAGCTTGAAACACATTATCCACATTGAGTGCTAAGTCCTAAACTGGTTGCTCATCTACATCTTCATCAACAGCATTGTCTTGTCTACCTGCAATAAATAGCAACTGCTCTTCATCCAATGCCACCCCATTCTCTTAAGCTTGCATCACCAACATCTTGTCTTTAAAGTATTCTAAGTTATGTGGTCGCTTGGGCTGAGTGTAGTTCCTTGCTATGTGGCCTATACCGTTACAGTTGTAGTACTTAATCTACCTTGCTTAACCTGGAGTTGCATTCCTAACTTTGTTCTGAGCTCCCCCATAACCAGTTGCACCTGCACCCTGTGCATTGTTCCCCTGAACTCTATTCTGTCGACCCTGAACATTCTGAACATCAACCTTGCCATCTTGAACTATGGCTTGGTTCCTTGTATTTAATGAGGTTCTGAGTTGATTATTTGTTTGAGGAAGGTATGTTTTGTATGATTAGGTGAGTACTGTAAGTGTGTTAGTTAAGTTCTAAATTAAGTTGTCTGTTGGAGAGAGTCCCGAATCAAGTTGAGTGTTGTCAGCAAAGTGTGGTGGAACATATGTAGATGGTGGAGTTATAAATGATTGTGAATAGTACTGCTGATGTGAAACATTAGACATCAAGGCAAGAGGATCTACAGTGTGTTGAGCGAATCGATCCAACATTATTTTGTTCTCATTGGCATGTGCCTCGTGTTGCTTCAGATAAGCATACAGCTGATCATAGTTGGAGTCCCTTAATCCTCTGTTTAGTTTCATTGTTGTTACAAATCTACCCCATTCGGGCAACATGTTATTAACAAACTTTGAATTCAGTTGCATTCTGGACATGGCCATCTTGATGTTCCACATGTCATTGATGAGTTTGGCAAACCGGACATAGTAGTCATGAATAGTTTCTCCTTTGTTCTGATGGAAGTGTTCAAAGTCATCATACAATTATGATTCACGGTCTTCTTTTGTTAATTCCGAACCTTCTAGGAGCATCTTCACATTATCCCATATGTCCTTTGCATCAGTGTAATGATTGATAAGAGTGTAGATGTCTTTTGGCAACCCTTGAAGTAGGATGTTTGTTGCCCGAATGTCAGCGTTATACCTTTCCTTATTTTCAAATGAAAGGTCAGAGTAGACTCGAGGTCGTTTTGGACCTAGATGTAGGGCACCTTCATTCCCTTCAGCAAGTGTTTCCCGAAATGTCCCCATCTAAAATGGTCCTTCATTAATAGACTTTAGGATGTTCACCCCATTTTCTTTTCCCTGACAATACAGATGAATGCGTTGTTGCCATGATGCAAAGTCAGTCCTATCAAGCATAGGTGGCCGAGTATCGGAACCGGCACATTGGATATCTTCTGAGAGATTAGCCATCTTAATCGATTATGAAATGATTTAAGTTGATCGAACAATGATTAGTGATTATGTGTTAAAAATGGTGATTGATTGTTTGAAATGGTGAATTATTGTTCAAGTTTGTTAAGATTACTGGTTGAAAATTTTCAAGTTGAAAATTTAGTCCAAAAGTTCACAACTCGCTACCCTGTAACTTGTTGTGAAGAGACTTGACAACTCATTGTACTCGCTGGCCTCAACTCGCTGTGAAGAAGCCTTGACAACTCGCTAGCAAGAAATCAAATGGACAGAGTTTCTTTTCTCAAGTCGCTAGAAAATGGTCTTCAGATAACCTGTAACTCGCTGGCCTCAACTCGCTATGAAGAAGCCTTGACAACTCGCTAAGAAGAAATCAATTAGACAGAGTTTCTTTCTTCAAGTCGCTAGAAAAATAGTCTTCAGATAACCTATAACTCGCTATCGCCAACTCGCTACCTGCAAGAAAAGTCAACTCGCTACTTGCACAAAAAGATAAGTCGCTGACACAATACGACCTGACAACACGCTGACATAGTATACTAGTCTGACAACTCGCCAAAACAGTACCACAAATCGCTAAGAAGATCTTCAAACAAAACCTTAACTCGCTAGAATGAAAAGCATGGTTTTTCACTTAAAAACGCCTAAAAATCACCCTTTTGAACGTTTTTGCTTGGTTTCTTTTGCACAACTTGGTACTAGATGGCTATAGCAACTATAACAACATAAACTTTAACATCACAAACGTCAAGATCAAAGAGAACAAAGTACAAGACTATAAACCTTCAACAACCAAACTTTTGATATAAACTAACCAAGAAAACGCACACAGAATCTATCTAATCATCCTATGAACTCTGATACCAATTGTAGGATATTGGAAATCATAACACAATAGAAGATAGATGGATTAGCCAAGTCTAGAGAAAGAAAGTTTGAAAGAAAAACTTTCTAGTAAGAGAAAATGAACTTGTATTATGAAATGACTAACTACCTCTTCTAAGGCATGGAAGAGGCTTATATAGTAGCTTAAAAAATCAGCCCTTAGGCTATGGTATGGGCGTACACGTTGGGCTTTATAACCCGACCCATTACCGAACATTATAAATTAAACTTTAAACTTCGAGCTATAATAAATGGTACAATACATGGGGTGACCGGGTCTTTTTCTTAGGTAAGTCCATGTCGTCCTAAGAGAATTGAAGTTTTCATAGTTTGTAATTAAGGAGCTAAGGCTAAAATGATTGTCACAGATCAAATTAACCAAAACGTGCATATATCGATTATTATAAAGAAAGCAATAAAAGGATGATTCAATCAAATGATTAAAGTATGTTTGTTTAGGCAGTGATCACTAAGACATAAAAGTGTTTAGGATATTGTTTACGAATTTAGAGAATAAAGATATCACAAGTTACAAATCCTTTCGGCCTTTAAGTGTGACTAGTGATTATATCGATTAATAAAAACAAATCCTTTTGACCTTTATAAGTTATTATAACCAATATATATTGTGGAATGATTAAACACATATATAAAAGAACCCTTTCGGCCTATATTCTTATATAAATTATGTTTTACCAATTCAATAAACACATATCCAAACACTACATATCAAAGATCATATTATGCCCAAACAAACACAAGATGACTACTCCATGTTCATGTTTATAACAACCATATTATAAATGATAAACTCATAATAAATTATCATAAATACAAATAAGAATGTACCAACGATTCATAAATGAATGTGTATGAAAACAAACGATCGAATAACTAATTATTCGACTAAATAACCAATTCCATCATCAACCAATGATTCTAATATCAAGCCTACTCCATATAATTCTGTATCCAGTCGGAATATATTACCAATATCCTTAGAATTCAGCGGCAACAACAATAGTAGACGGAAAAGGGGTGTTTGGCAATGGGTTTTATGATGAACACTTAAAGAATTATGGTTGATTCTCTAAGTATATGGGTGTTAGATTCTGGAAATGGATGTATGAGGTGTAAGAATAGTGGTTGGGTGCTAGAAATCAATGGTGGATAGTGGTGGTAGTCGATGGTAGTGATGGTGGTTTGAAGGGGTGTTTGGATCTTTGGTTTGTCAAGCCAAGATCACCAATTTCTCCCTTCCTAAGGTGTTGTGGAGTTGTGTGTGTAAGAGATATGGAATGAGATGATTATGGACTGTATTTATAGTCTAAAAATGTGTAAAAGTACTGCGCACAAACTTATTTGTGCGCAACACTTAGGGAGTTAATGCTGTCCACACTTAATGCCATTAATTCTTTTAAATCCGTTAAAAAGTGCACCACACTTTTGGTAAAACCAACGCACTTTGGGGCGTTTTCCGCACTTAGTTTTTATTAAGGTTGTAGATAATTGAATTCTCTTCGTGTGGCCGCTTAAATCAACTAAAACGGAGTTCGTATGACCGAGTTATGGCCAAAACAGTGAACATATGTCGGGAGATCTTTATCTTCAGTTATTTCTTCGTTTAAGCTTCAAATCTTCGTGTATTCTTTCGTTTTCTTTCACGACACGTACTTAGAACCTACAATAACAAATATACTTGATTAAGTACTAAAATTTCTTATATTTAACCAAATTAGATATATAAAAGCATTGATAACGCATATAGAAATAGGTATAATTTAAGCGTTATTAAATCCCCCCACACTTAAACTTTGCTTGCCCTCAAGAAAATCTAAGAAAATATATTTTAGAAATAAGGCCCTAAGTGACAAGACACGGAAAATTTTTAAATCTTGATATTTTTTTCTAGTTTATTGTTTTCTGAAAAAAAATTTTATTAAGTGTGAAAAATCGAATATATTTTTGGTTTTTTAATAAATAAGTGCAAAAGGCGCAAGCATCCCCCACACTTAAAGGTTTGCTTGTCCTCAAGCAAAATAAGAAAAGAAATAAGCTTTACAAAACAAAAATAGAATTGTGAAAAATATTTTGAATTTTTAATATGTGAAAACATATATGTTTGACAATACCCAATGATCCTCAAGCTACAATGTTGGGAATTAAAGGTCTTCATACTTAGTACTGCCAAGCCAAGATTTTGTACTGCTCGAGTTACAACTACCAATACTAACTAGTTAGTACTGGTACAAGAAAGTTAGTACTGCCAGTACTAACTTAACACTGCTGAAGGACTTAAGACTGCTGCATAAAGACTGCTACATAAAGACTATTAAAGGGATAAAGACGTGTGAAGTGATATGTATTCAGAGTATATTATATTTAGTTTGAAAGATACGTATAAGTTTAACAATATAGAAGATTTGTAGTTATCTTGTAAAGGACTCCTTAGTGTATAAAAGGAGATCTTAGATTATGGTTTTGAATGGACAATAGTCATAGACATTTTGATACATAGCTTCAAGCTTGTAAACCCTAGTACTACATAGAGTACTTGTATTATTCATAATAATATTTGAGCTTTTCAGTTATACATTGTTCATTCAGTTCACTGTTACATTCATATTCTTTTAAGTATTAAAGAGTAGATTCCGCATACTCTTTAATATTAACAAAGTTTCTACCATAGTTGTCTTGAATCTATTCAATACAACGAATCCTTTTACACGGTAAGCAAGATCTTAAGTTGGGATCAACAAGTGGTATCAGAGCTTGTGTTCTAAAACTTTGATCTAGAAGAAACTAACAAGAAGAACTCTTTACTCACAAGAAAAAAGATGGATCTAGAAACTGCCCAAATCGCTACTACTGCAAAGTTGCCCACTCTCAAACATGGTGAATATAATATGTGAAGGCTGAGGATTGAGCAATACTTTCAAGTACAAGACTATGCTCTATGAGATGTCATAGAGAATGGAAACTCATTCAAACTTGCAGCCAAAACAACAATAAATGCTGATGGTACGTCAACTACACTAATACCAGGTCCTGTAACTACTGAAGAAAAGGTTCAAAAGAAGAATGATATGAAGGCAAGAAGTATGTT
>BQNB010074461.1:4359-31785 GCA_026074375.1 Tanacetum coccineum | reverse complement strand
TTGGCATTTTGAGTCCGTTTTTGGTTATTTTAGCTCATTTTTAAAGGTAAAAGGTATGTGTAATTAAGCACATACCACACCCTCGTCGATCATGGCCTGAAGTTGGGCACTGGTGACCGAAGTGGCGGTATGAGTGTCTATGACTGGTGGGGGAGTTGTACCTGGGTTTAACCTCGTGGGCCTTCCTCTTGGTGCCATTTTCTTAAATCACAAGAAAACATAATACCCGTTAGATTTCAAAAATCTTAATCATAACCCGATGTATACATAATAAATAAAACGAGATCACAACACATGGTGAAATACACAACAGTATTGAAATTAACAAATCGACATTCATTTACAATAAATTCGATGTTTTTCATATAAAACATAATCCATCCTTTCCATATATAACTTGGGAAAATAATACATGATTGGTTTAAATACAAACGATCACAATACTTAGGTTACAAGACAAAATAACCTAAAGCCATACTAGCCACAAAGTAGCCGATACATGAACAAAAGATCTAAACAGAGTAGCTAGACAAAACAAAAGATCTATACAGTCTGCTAGCTGGGAATAACCCATAATACTTAACAGACTGTACAGTAGCTACAGTCATAACCCAGTCTAAGAACTGCTACTGGCCTCCTCTGGTAGCTCTGGCTCTGCAGGAGCCTTAGCAGGTCCCTGCTGTCTCTGAAGCTCGACCATCTGAGCCTTGAGGCTCTTCACTATCTTTAGTGCCTCCACTAACTATCTTTGTCTTCGATAGTCTGCTTTCAGCAGATCTGAAATCACTGACTGCCTCCTACGGTCTGCTGCCTGCAACTCAGTGATCTCGGACTGCTGAGCCATGATCGTAGTCCGAAGTGATATGCCCTCAGAATGTACCTGATCGCAAGCATCCATCGACCGTGCCCAAGCGGCACGAGATAATCTGGCCTCCTCCTCCATCAGAAGGGTAGTGCGTCTATGGAATGGCCTATCCCTATACAACATGTTGACTCGGGCTCTAAGTAGAGCTCGGTCATATCGTGCATCATCCAGCTGAGAATATATGATCTCATCCTCCTGATCAACAGTAGTAACCAACTCAATAACTCTCTGATTGACCTCCTCTAGGGTGGTCGGTGTAATCTCCTGGATGGCTCCTACAAGGTCATCCCATGTATCCATAATACCATAGCCTAACTCTCTAGATGTCTGGTGTCCTGGAGCGGCATCTATCATATCAGCAAATCTATAAAGGTCTGCCCTAGCTGTGGCAGGTCCAACCTGCCTAGCAGTACTAGCTGCCGAACTCTACTCGACCTCGTATCCAGGACCAGGAGTAGTACGACATGGCCTCTTACGAAGCGGTAAACAAATCTCAGGCATCTCAGTCTTATGAATAGGAGATGGTAGTGCATCTTTCTATCTAATCCCAGCAGCTCAGGATCCCAGAGATCCCTCAACATATGTAGGGTTATTGGGTGGTTGTGATGGTATTGGTAATGGTAGATAGGGTATCTGAGGAAGTGGTGATGAGTATGGAGAGAGAGGTGATGGTGGTAGAGTAGGTAAGGCTAACAATCTCTCAGCAACTTCCTCGAAGAGGAACGGTGCCGCGCCTAGGGTCGAATGGACACTAGCCGTGACGCGATAACCAGGTATGGGGGTTTTCCCCCCCCCCCCCCCCCCCCCCCCCCCCCCCCCCCCCCCCCCCCCCCCCTATCAGCTGAGAATAAGCAACAGCTGCAGGGTCGGTAGGAGCTAAGTGCTCCTCCTCCTCTGCATCATCATCATCATCGTCAGATGGCTCCTCATCATCCCTGTCATCTCCTCTGTCAGCAGGATAGTCGGCTGGATCCTCCTCAGGATCCTCCTCATCATCCTCCTCTTGGTCCTCCTCAGGGTCGGACTCTGATATATACCCTGGTGACTAATGAGTAGGTGAGTCAGCAGTAGGCATTGGCTGCTCCTCGGCCGGGAATACCTCATCGTCCACTGGTAAGAATTCTGGGTAAACAGGCTATGGAACAAATGGTATGTAGATAGGTGAAGGTGGTGCCTGCTCTGGCTCCTCAGGGCCAGGCACATAATCTGGTGATGGTGGTCCCTCAGGGCCAGGTATGTAGTCCGGTGATGGTGGAACCTCAAAAACAGGTACCTCAATTCCTGGTGACCCCATGTATAAATCGTCCTCAGATGCTGATGTGTATGTAACCGTAGAGTGCTCTATAATCTGAAATGGATAGTACTGAAATCAAAAATTAGCTTATATAAGTATATTAATATAAGACTATCATCCTTATATACGTAATATATTATAAACACGTATATCAATTATGCATGTATATAGCCTAACCGACTAATGCAATAATTTGTATATGAATACCCCGTAAAAATCTTTTATTGTATGTAATGCCAATGTTTAAAAATGGTTTATAGTCCACAGCAAAAACATTTTTGACCTGGTTCCTCTATAACCTTGGCTCTGATACCAATCTGTAACACCCCCAAAATGTGGTCGCAGCGGAAATAAGGATCCGGGGCATGTTACTTCAAGATCAACAGCACAAGATATATATAAGAACGACACAAATCTTTAAACTGATACATTTGGATTTAAATAAAGACATATTACAAAAGCCTTATAGCTTTACTTGTTCTTTGGTTTTATTCATTATTACAAAAATAAACATTTGATATCCCAAAACATGATGCACACATATCCTTAACAGTGCAATCCAAAACACAATCCAATGCATCCTTGGCATCTCGTGCCTAATGACCTCCTGAAAACATTGCTTTAAAACGTCAACAAAATTGTTGGTGAATTCATAGGTTTATGTATTTAAATTATGCAGGACCGCAAGACTTTCCCGTGATGTTACAACATATGACAACAATCACAAAACAAGATAATTGGTTGCACTAGCTCATGACACTGAGCTCAACCCTATATTTGCTATTTTAGCAATTTATTTGCCCGTACAGATGTTGTAAACCCGCAACACCCATCCAAGTCCGACATTGGTCAACGTTCCGTATTCCCCAGTTATAGCTAATCACCCATACGGGGAGGTTAATAACCCAATAACCTATTTATTCTCATTCGCTCGCTCCACATAATGATAATTCACACTACATCTATGCAATTAACAGTTCATGAAATAATGGGGCTCAAGGTTAACGCAACTTAGGCCAACACATAATCAATATATTACTTTTCAAACACTTGCATCCAATATATAAAACAAGCATGTTTCCACCCCAAATAATATCACTCATAAAACTATAAAAAAGTGGGGCTATGAAAACTCACTTGAGTAACAGATAGTCCAAATCATCACAGGTAAAAAGTCATCAAGACGATAAATGCAAACTATTTAAAATTAAGAGGTCGTATAAGTACAGAGTAACTTAATTTAATTACATGAATATAATCTTCTAGTATTCGTTTACAGTCGTAACTTATCTATCGGGCTATCCGATTAAAGAGGTCATGACATACGTACACGAGGAGTTTAGGACACTTTAAATCGTACAATCCAACAACATCATCGATACGCCATCCGAAGCAGCCTCATTATGAAACTCCCTATAATATAGCACTTTGAATAACCACTCAATATTCTATATACAGCATAATCACCTGACTAATCTTTTAGGGTAAAATAATATTTTATAAAAGTGAAACCTTTATAAGTCGAGCGCTATTTCGTAAAAATGACCTTATATTGGTCCGTTTAAAAGCCCGTTGCTCCAGTTTCTTACGTCCATGTCCTTCGTATAAACGAGCGATCAAAATATTACATTTAATCAAGTTTTTAAAAATTCTGCGATGAATAGTAAAATTATACTGTTCACTAAACAGCTCATATGTCATTTCACGACATGCTTTAATTAGCGTAAACTTGTAATCGTAAATCACTTATTATTTTCGTTTTTAATCCGATTTTTAGTGATTCGCGAGATCCGAGTACGTTTTTGTTATTAAAAGACGTATTATATTATATAAAGTTAATCCCGCAGATGAATACAGTACTTTTTATGCGTTCATAGTTTTTATAAAAATTACTTTTTATAAACTTTAATTTATTGAAAACGTCCGTATTTTAATTCGTTATAGATCGTTTTATATTTTTTTCCGAGTTTATTATCGATTACATGGATCGTCATGTGTGGCATATTATAACTTTAAAATATCAAAAGCTACTGCCTAAGATTCGAATTAAAACAGCCCATATGTATTTAAGTGTATAACTTTATAAAAACTTGTTTTATGTATCATTTTCTTTAGTAGTTTATTATAAAAACTCTTGTAACCATATTTTACATATGTGGTACTTATAATAATATCCAATATACGAACCTCGTATTCGGTTTGTACAATTCCATTGTAACAAGTTCAACACCTTTTACTTTCATTGTTTTCATAGTATTTTACTTTGATAAACTTTAAAACCCTAATTAGCCTTAAACATGTTTATACTTTAAACTATATCGAGTTTTAACCATACTTTTATATTAGCTTTACTCCATGATATTTATAACATTAGAACATGAGAATAAGTGTATATAAAATTGATAAACTCAATAAAAAATCCCCATTTTTAACACATTTAAAAGTCATTAGAGGTGATAATGGCAATAATTTAACATGTAACACATAAAATCATAAGAAATAAAAGTATAAAGGAATTAAGAAAACCTTAGTAATGTATTAAGAGAAGATAAAACAAGATCTAAACCCATGTTTAGATTCAAAACCTGAAGCTTTCTAAATCTATAACCCTACGATTAAAGGTTTCCAAAACCCTAATCTTTCAATAACTTCTTAAAATCTTTTCAAAGCTTAGCCAACCCTTGAAACCTTCTTAGAATACCTTAAGTATGTTGTGTATATGCTTGTATAAACTTAGAAAATCAAACTATGGATTTTGTTTGGTGGCTATATTGTGCCGTGAGTTTTTGTGTATAAAAGGGAGGAAGAAAATGAAATTTTGCATGTAAGGATTTAAGTAAATATTACTTATGCATGCATGGGTATTTATAGTCAAAATATCTTCCTAACTTAACCATGGTTACTTTCTAACTCTAGGTTAAAGTTTACATGACAAGTTGGTAAAGTGAAGAGTTACTATTATCTAAATACTAGATATTTGTAAAATATGTAAACTTTGAAAAGGTCTTGGTACCATCATATAAAATTCGACATAATATGTAAAATAAGATTAAATTTTGATTATTTTGAGTATTGGTATCATCGTGGTATTTTGTTTAGGCGTAGTTAAGTTTTTAGAACTATCCCGGGTATGCCCTTAAAACGTATTTTAAATTATGAAACGTAAGCCTTTTCTTACGTAGCCGATAAAAATAAAAATGAACAAATTCATTTATTCAATCCTCATTAATAAACATATAACACTTGCTTGAAGCAAAACTTTAAATCGTTTTAATGTCCGTTACATTGAATGATCATTTTAAGTATACCGCATTTAACTAACGTTTACGGTTTAAGAGCAAACGCGTAAAACCCTAAAAATAAATTATGAATTACATAATGTCATACAATGACCTAAAATACGAGGTGTTATAGATGCAATCAAGCGTTCAAAATCATATCAGATGTTCATCAAATATTCAACAAATTAAATCCCACCCAAGAAAAGCAGAGGAAAAGGTTCAAAAGGCAAGAAGACTGCTAAGGAGTCTCAGGAAACTGTCAATGTATCCGAAGAGTCTGAACCTGAACCAGCAAAGAAGAAAGCTGCTAGCAGAAGAGTGGTCAAGAGGAAAGTCACACTGTCTGCTGATGACAACATCATCTCTGATGATCCTAATGCAGCTTTAGAGTTAGCCAAGTCTATTAGCCAAACTAAAGCTGAAGAAGCAGAAGCAGCAAGGAAAGTCCATGCTACACATGATAGGATCGTGAGTGAATCTGTCCCTGAATCTGCAAAGAAAAAGTCTGGTGGAAGAATCCCTAAGAGTATAGTAATTCAAGATACTCCAAGTGCTCCAAAGTCAAAACTTGCCACTTCAAAGGCTAAACTTAAAGGTGCTCCATCTCTTACTTATGCTGAACAAGATGCTGCAAACATTATGCAAGCTCTAAAAGAAAGTAAGAAGACAAACAGAAGACTAACATGTATTGGAGGCTCAAATGAAGGAACTGGTACTATACTAGGGGTTCTAGATGAGTCCACAATCGTCTCTGCTACCTCACAGTTCGAAAGGAACAGTCTCCTGGTGCAAAAAACCAGGGGTTCCCCCCCCCGCGTGAAGGAAAAAAAAAAACAATTAGGACATCACTGAAGAGAATGTCATTCTTGAGTGGGGAGATGAACAAGAAAGTGAACATTTTGATGATTATAATGATGATGCTGAGAAGGATGATAAAGATGGTGATGCTGATGATGAAGGCGATGATCATGTCCGTGATACACAAGATGCTGATGATGAAGATGTCAAAACTGAATCCGACGAGGATGATATTTATAAGTACAAGATACGTGTGCGCAAGGATGAGGATGTAGAAATGAAAGATGCTGAAGTTGAAGAGACTGATAAAGGTGAAGAAATGGTTATTGATGCAACAAAGGAAGAAGCTGAAAAGAATTCAGAAGTAAAGGATGATACCAAGAAAACCGAACTCCCTCCATCAAGCTCAAGCTTATCTGTATCTTCAAGTTTTGGTGATCAATTCCTTAAACTTTTTTCTGATTCTTCCTTAGTTAGTATTGTTAAGGATTCTGCAGATGCAGATGTTAGTTCTTTGCTGGATATTCCCATCCAACACGAAACTCCCCAGATCTAGTCTCCATCAGTACATAAACAAAAACACCAATTCCCACACCAACAATCACAACTGATGCTCCAATCGTCACTACTCTGTTGTCTTCCCTGAATCCAATGCTACTCATTGGGGTTTTTTTTTTTTGAAATCAAGAGTTGTAAATTGGAAAAGATTGTCTGATGCTAAAAACAGATGATCTGTCTCTGATCTCCTTGTTGTTCTCCAACCTAATGTTCCACACGTTTGTTAATAGTTATCTTGATAACAAAGTCGGAGATGTATTTCAAAAGGAACTGCAAAAATACACGGCATATCTCATTTATAAATATTATCTGCAACATCTTCTTGAGTTAACCAAGAAACCGACACCAACAGCTGAATAAGAATTTGAGAAATGTCCTTTAGAGATTCTCAAGATTAAGAAGGAACAAGCTGAGAGTCAAAAGAACCCACAATTTACCATCAAGTCTACTGACAAGGCGGCTCTTGAAGAATATGATCTAAAAAGCGCTCTCTACCAATCCATACATGCTAACAAGTCTTTTAACAGAAATCCTACCAATCATCGGTTGCACCATGCACTCATGGAAGTGTTGATTGAAGATGAAAACACAATGGATAAGGGAGTCGCTGACACAATGAATGACCACAAGAGAAAGCATGATGATGAAGACGATGATGATGAAGACCCTCCAGTTAGACCAAACTAGGGTAAGAAGACCAAGAGGAGAAGAATTAAAGAGTCCGAATCTTCTAAGAAGCCATCCTCCACCAAGGAAACTCCAAAAGGTAAAACTATAACTAAAGGCTCTAAAACTGGTAAGTCTGCTCCGACAAAGGAACCAGTTGAAGAACCTATTACTGAGCTGATTATGGATGATGCTGATGATGATGTAGCTCGTGATGATAATCTACCACAAGATACCTCAGAACCCAAAACAACAAAGACTCTGAATCCAGAATGGTTCAAGCAACCTTCGAGGCCTCCTACTCCTGATCCTGAATGGTCTAAGCGTCAGGTTGTACTTGATCAACCCATACAGCTTTGGTTCAATAAAATGGTCTTTGCTTCAAAGGATCCTCTCACATGTAATGACTTGATGGCCACTCCTATTGACTTCTTCAAGTACGTGTTGAATGGACTCAAGATCAAAAATCTCACTCAGGATATCTTGTTAGGATCTGCCTTTAGTCTGTTAAAAGGCACATGCTCTAGCAGTATCAAACTTGAGTATAACTCCCAAGAGTGCTTCAATGCTTTAACATACAAGCTTGATTGGAATAATCTAGAAAGAGATAGTTACCCATTTGATCTATCCAAGCCTCTTCCTTTACAAGGACCCCCAGGTCATCGAACCGTTGCTGCTGATTACTTCTTCAACAATGATCTAGAATATTTGAAGACTTCTGATCCAGAGGTAACATACACCACATCTATTACGAAGACAAAGGCTACTCGGTATAAGATCAAAGGAATTGAAGACATGGTCCACGTAACAACTTGTGGAGTAAACCTTAACATGCGTATAGACATAACAATGCAGTTAATGGGAATCAAGCACTGGGTAAAAGAATGTAAACTGGGTAACCTATCCCAGGGAAACAAATTTTCTCAAGCAAAAAATGTTATATCCTACTAATGCGATTTTCTTGGTTTAAAGAGTGTAAGTGTGAAGAAATTGCATGGATATGGTCACTTAGAAGATATTGTGGTGAAAAGATTAGTGAGATCAACAGCTTTATACATTTAAAGAATGTGACTTTGTTGATCTACACCTGAACGACATTAAAGATATGCTTTTTCTTGCTGTTCAACATAAGGCAATCACCTGACGATCGAAATGTTATTGTTTACTTTATTGTGGCCCTTCGATATGTTCACGAAAGCAACAAATAAACACAACAAAAAGAAAGTATAACTCCTCAGAGACGTGTTGAAGACTTACAACTTGGTGCGGAGAGTTACCAGAAGAAGCTTAACATCACCAAACCTCAAAAGGCCTTTCCTGAGATTAAATTCAAAGAACCCTACACTCCATCATACGATCTACTAGGAATTTTTTATGAAGACCTGAACAAACAGAAAAGAGTTTTATTAACGAGCTGTGAGATGTACAAGTTCTCGATGGCACACTCAGTCTGTTTCCGCAAGATGAATTCATCTAGAGGTACTCGACTTTTGTCAATATTACAACACTAAGATGCCAGAAGAGGAAGTGATGGTTGTTGAACCGAAAAAGAATTGAGTCTTATGATTGAGTTTCAGATTCGACATAAGCAGCTGAGAGAAAAGGAAATCATCATAACGAGTTGGTAGAATAGTAGTTGTGGTCAGGGAAACACGAGATGGACTACAAACTTATTGACTGCGTACCATTTAATCGTCAGGGTTCCAATCTTATCAAATCTTATCTTGTTTAATATTGTGAATATGTAGGATTCTAGCTTATTATAGTAGCAATAATAAAATTAGTGTTTGAGTACGAATTTTCTAGAATTTTTTTAATAAATTCAAAAATTTCAAATTAACGTACTCAACAATATATATATATATATATATATATATATATATATATATATATATATATATATATATATATATAACCCCTCATAAATTGAGGAGGTAGAGCATTAAAATAAAGTTCATAATACGGCTTTGTTAATAAATTGGATATTTTTTTGCCTGAAACATAATATTTTGAATCAATTATATCCAAAATATTCAAGAGATTTGCACATTTTTGATACTGGGTCAGATGACGAAAATGTGATTAACTATATATGGCTAAAGATGTATTTATGGACTCAAGTGCCAAGTTTCTCCCTTCATTGCTAAAAACATTTTTTTAATATCGATGCACGATGTTTGAGAGGAGCAATTTCTAATGGTTTTAAGGCCTGTCTATAATACCCGAAAAGTCGCGCCGACCATGTTTGTAATTACTTGGAGTAAAAAGGTGGTTAGTGATTAGGTAATTCGTATCCCAAGATTCAGACCAGAACCGGAGGATCTACCCAAGGGACTATCCAACTAGTTAGTGTAGAAGTACAGTAGTTATCGATATAAAAAAGGAGTAAAAGTGCGAATAAGGGAATAGTGACTACTAAAAAGGAGCTAGTACTGATAACAAACACAACCAAGGTACTAGTCATGAAGACTCGGTAATCACTTGAAGGGTGCAAAGATTACAAAGAAAAGTTAAGATAAGGGGAAAAGAAATGAAAGCTCCTTCCCTTACACTTAGGCAAATAAACCCGGGTTAATACATAAACTGTCAGAAACACTAAGCTATTGTCTAGTATTGAAGACAGTCTCATGGCGACCCAATACACGTATTGCATAACCCTATCCCCATTCACACCAAGGTCTTATCAAAAGACTCTTGTTTCATTTCTCTCAATGGAGATCTAAACACATATTCTCATTGCTTTCTCACTTCGATGTTAGTTGGTATGAAAAGCGGCAGTACTGCTCCAAGCCTCCGATTACTAAAAACCAAAGTGCACTATTGAGTCTAGAGCCGAAAAAGAGATCATCCGTAAATCTCATTAGGACACTTATCCAAAATATGATTGCTAATTCACATAATGTGAAAACAAGAATTATATCAAGAGTCCTACGCATTATCCTTGTGATTTTGGGCCAAACATCCGAGTGATCTACTTAAGTATATCACAATGAAGGATGGAAATCCTGCTTAAGAGCCAACTCAAACTAGCAAGTTCATTGGTAGGTAACTTGTGAGATCCTACATGGATCGAACTTGTGATACTGGATATCGATTCAGTCTAGCTTATGAATTGACGGATGAATTTTGAAAAGGTTTAAAACACTGTTTATATCGTTATGAAAAACCAGTATATAGCATCTTAACACAATACCAGCTGCACTGATTTTCTAAATCAATTTTCAATCTTCTATCCATGGGAAGCCACACAAGGGTATCTGGACATAGGAAAGGTGAACACGAATTGATGGCTTAATGGGGAAGATAGTAACTTACCAGTTCACTCTTACCGTGTTGTCTGCTTTGAGACGCTCCGGTAATGAGAACGGCTAGTGCAGCTGCGAAACCCTGTCAAGGAGATTCTTCGGATTTTTACCTGATCACAGGCAGTATTTATACTAATTAACGGGGAACCGTGGTTGTTACAACCGTGTTTGATGAAGTGGTAAAGCTACTCTCGTCCATATATGTTGTTTATCACTAACCCATTCATGCAGATTTCTTGACGGTGGTAGCAGTTTCCCGATGACAAGTCGAAGCCAATACCACATGCTCATACTCAACCAACATAAGTTAAAACATCATGAAAGATCAAATACATGTTTCAAGACTTCCGCTACTCTGATATTGTACGTGTTTCTTGAAGTGACAAAGTATTAAAGTGATACCACACGTCCTCCATAAAGTGACGAAGTGTTAAAGTTAAAGAATCTTAAGAAAGATGGTTACACATGCTTTCAACGTCAAGAACAGTATGAGCATGTCGGTCTAAAAGTCACAAGATCACAAGAAGGCAAAGATTACTAGATGGCAAAAAGAGATTATGCTTGGTTGATGATCTCAAGAAGCTCAAAGATTACATATAAGTCAAGAAAAAGATACAAGCTAAAGCCTAAAAGTCTAAAGTTTACTACATCAAGATTCACAAGATAAAGAAGAAGATAACAAGACTACGAGCTAAAGATTAAAGACATTCATAGAATGTAGAGGTTAAGTCTTTATAAATTGGAGTGACCTCCCTTATAGGGAGATTGTTAGGAATTGAGTAAAGACTCGGTCACTTCCAAAAGTGTAATAGTATAGCTTGTAGCGTAATATTTGGAAACTTACCAAGCTAACCCGGTCTACATAAGTCATCTTTATGTTGACCAGCCATAGTGAGGTATAAATATCCCTCTTCATGCCTTGGAGAGGGTTGGTTGTTCATTTGGTTATCCATATTATAATACATTTTTCTTTCCTTTCTCTCTCTAAGTGATACCACCTATTTTCTCTCTCTAAACTTTCTATCTTGTCTATTGTTAAGTAATTTGATACATCTACACATTTTTCTTTTTCTTTGTGTAGTCTTTTGTTGTGTGTGATTTGCGATGGCCTTTTAAACCTTAATACGCCTGGAGCACCTGGATAAGTTTCTTCTCATAAGCATCCCTTATGAAGTGGTGCCTAATGGCAATATGCTTTGTTTTGGAGTGATATACTGGATTATTTACAATGCATATTGTACTTTCATTATCAATTTAGATCTTTGTGTTCATGAAATTGAACCCATAGTCTAACATTTAATTTTGAATCCATAGAACTTGCCCACAACAATTTGCAACAGCAACATATTCTGCCTCTGTAGTAGAAGTATCCACAATGGTATGCTTTTTGCATTGCCAAGAAATAAGTCTCATGCCAAGAAATTGACAACCTCCTGTTGTGGATTTCCTGTCAAGATTTGCTCCAGCATAATCACTATCTGAATAGGCTTCCAGGTCAAATGAGGACACTCTAGGATACCAAAGGCCCAGTTTTGGTTTGCCCTTTAGATACCTAAAGATTCTCTTAATAACACTTAGATGGGATGTCTTTAGAGTGACCTGAAACCTAGAACAAGTACAGACTGCAAACATAATATCAGGCCTAGAAGTAGTCAAGTACATTAAAGAACCAATCATGGATCTATAAAGATGTACATCCACATCACTAGCTTCCTCATCCTTGACTAAAGGCTTCTGGGTCTCAATTGGTGTACTAGCAGTCTTAACACTGACAAAATCAAACTTCTTTAGGATTTCTGCAACATACTTATCCTGACTTATAAAGATACCATCTTCTTTCTGTTTGACTTGTAATCCAAGAAAGAAGGTGATCTCTCCTGTAACACCCCCAAAATGGGTCGCAGCGGAATAAGGATCCGGGGCATGTTACTTCAAGATCAACAGCACAAGATATATATAAGAACGACACAAAAGTCGTTTAAACTGATACATTGGATTTAAATAAAAGACATATTACAAAAGCTTATAGCTTTACTTGTTCTTTGTTTCATATTACAAAAGACAACATATATTTCCCAAAACATGATACACATAAGTCTTTAACTGTACAATCCCAAAACATAATCCAATGCATCCTTGGCATCTCGTGCCTAATGACCTCCTGAAAACATTGCTTAAAACGTCAACAAAATTGTTGGTGAATTCATAGGTTTATGTATTTAAATTATGCAGGACCGCAAGAATTTCCCGTGATGTTACAACATATGCCAACAATCACAAAACCAGATTACTGTTGCACTAAGCTCATGACACCGAGCTCAACCTATATTTGCATTTTAGCAGATTATTTTGCCCTTACAGATGTTGTAAACCCACAACATCAAGTCCGGACATGGTCAACGTTCGTTCCCTGTGATAGCTAATCACCCAAACGGGGAGGTTAATCCCAATAGATCTATTTATCTCATTCGCGCTCACATAATGTAATTAACAACTACATCTATGCAATTGACAGTTCATGATAATGGGCTCAGGAGGGTTATCGCTACTTAGGCAACACATAATCAATATACTTTCAACACTTGCGTCCAATTTATAAAACAAGCGTTGTTCTCACCCCAAATAATAAATCAGTTAAAAACTATAAAAAGTGGGGCTATGAACTCACCTTGATTACAGATAGTCCATAATCACAGATAAAACGTCACGCAAGAGATAGATGCAACCTATTTAAATTTAAGGTCGTATAAGTACTGGGTACTTAATTTGATAACTTTGAAATATACTCTTATAGTTGTTACATCGTACTAATCGTTCGGGGGCCTTATCAAACATAAAGAGGTCAGGGACATGGACGTACGAGGAGTTAGGACACTTTAAATCGTAAATCCACAAACCGTCGATACGCCCATACGAAGAGGCCTCATTATGAAAAACTCCCTAGTAATATAGCACTTTGATAGCCACTCAATATTCTATATAGCATTTCATCACCGCTAATCGTTTTAGTAAATAATATTTTAAAGTGAAAAGTTATAAATATACTTTTCGTAAAAATGACCTTATTGGTCGTTTTAAGCCCGTTGCTCGCGTTTCTTACGTCCACGTCTTCGTAGTAAGACGAGTGATCAATATATTACTTTTTAAGTTTTTAAGATTCTGTGATGAATAGTAAAATTACTGTTCATAACAGCTATATACCCGTTTTTACGTCTTAATTAGCGTAAACTCGTAATCGGATAACTTATTCGTTTTAACTCCGATTTTAGTTATTCCTTCGGTACCTCTCGTTATTAAAAGATTATAATATTTTACGATGTTGTTCCACTGATGAATAGTGATTTTTTTACTGTTCATAGTTTATAACAATTTTTTTATTAAACTTTAATTAATCGAAAATGTCGATAGTTTATTCGTTATAGTTCCGTTCTTAACGATTCTTGCGTGTACGATCTCGTAATTAAAAGTTATATCATATTTTAGATGTTTTAAAAATAAAAGTTGCTGTAATGAATAGTAACTTTTATAAAAATAGTTTTATAAAAGTATTTATAGTCGTAAACTTGTTTTTAACGTATCTTTTGCCGTTTATAGATCGGTTTTTCGGGTTTCTTATCATTATGGAATCGTCAATGAGGCAGTATATGTTTTAAAATTCATTCCTACTGCCTAAGTTCGAATTTAAAAAGCCTATATGTATTTAAGTGTATAAACTTATAAAAACTTGTTTTATGTTCATTTTCTTTAGTAGTTGTTTACGATAAAAAATCTTAAAAAACACATTTGGACACTTGTGGTCTTATTATCAAGGTTCAATATCATCCCTTAGTCCTTGTAAAATCATTGTACAGTTCATCCCTTTTACTTTCATTGTTTTCATTAGTATTTACATTAGATAACTTTAAAACCTAATTAGTTCCTATAATGGTTTATACTTAATCCATAGTTTAACATACTTTCTATTTTTACTTTTGCATGATATATAGGGACCATATGACATAAGAATAAGTGCATATAATCATAAACATAAAATAATAAACTCATTTTTTACATATTAGAAAAGTCCTTAGTGGTGATTATGGCTATATTTTAACATGTAACACATAAAATTATAAGAAATTAAAGTATAAATGAATTAAGAAACCTTCGTGATGATGTAGAGATGAGAAATAAGTTCTAAACCCGTGTTTAGATTCAAAAACAAAGCTTTCAAGCTTATAACCCTAGATTAGGTTTCAAAAACCCTAATCTTTACTTTTTCTTCTTAATCCTTGCAAATGATGAACCAATGCTTGCAAACACCTTAGAATACCTTAAGATTGATGTGTAAAGGGTTGTATAATCTTAGAAAATCAAAGTGTGGATTTTGTTTGGTGGCTTATTTGTGCCGTGGGTTTTGAGGTGTAAAAGAGAGAAAGAAAATGAATTTTGCATGTAAGGATTTTAAGTAAAGATTACTTATGCATGCATGGGTATTTATAGTAAAAATATCTCCTTAACTTAACCATGGTTACTTTCTAACCCTAGCTTAAAGTTAACATGCCAAGTTGATAAAGGTGTAAGAGTACTTTTCTTTAATATCTAGATATTATGTAAACTTGAAAAGTCTTGGTCTCATCCTTAGAATTTCGGCATATATAACATATATGTGATGTTATATTTATTATTTTGAGTATTGGGTATAATCGTGGGTATTCGTTTAGGCGTAGTTAGGTTTTAGAACTTCCGAGAATGCCTAAACGCATTTTATTACGAAACGTAAGCATTTTACGTAGACAATAAAAAATAAGGATGAACAAAGTTATTAATTATCCCTCATAATTAATCATATAACACTTGCTTGATGTAAACATTTAATTGTTTAATGCCCGTTTACATTGAATGATCATTTTTATTTTACGCGATTTAACTTACGATTACATAATGTCATACAATGACCTAAATCACGAGGTGTTGTTAGTCTCCCCCCGTTAAATGAGCCTGTCCTCAAGGTTATACACGGCACTTAGACGTGTGCAGTCATTGGTGAAGAAGGTGTGATATTTCTTTATGAATTGATCTTCACGTTCCCATTAACTCAGGACCTCTCTTGGAGTTCATGAACTGGAACTAATGGGATACGGCTTCGTTCAACTGTTTAAACCTTCACGGATCTGTGATCTCTATAGGTCCTCGACAACTGTAGCTTGTCTTCATAAAATGAAGTCCATCAAACGGAACGGTAAAAGGGTTCTGTCGGCATGACAACTTCTTAAGGTTGGACACGTGAAAGTATTATGAACTGCTCAAGTTCCTCAGGGAAGCTGAGCTTGTATGCAACGTCTCAACCCTTTTATTACCTTGAAGTCCAACAAAACCTGGGATTTAATTCCTCATTTGCAAACATACAACCCTTTACAAAGGCGAAACCTTGAGCATCACTTTATATCCAACCTCAAACTCCATCGGCTTACGCCTTCAAATAAGCGTAGCTCTTTTGGCTCATCACGAGCGGCTTGCATCCTCTGCTTAACTTGAATGATTCTCTCATTCGTCTCTTGTACTATCTCTGGGCCGGTGAGTTGAACTTCTCCAACCTCAGCCCAACAAACAGGCGAGCGACATTTTCTACCGTAAAGTGCTTCAAAGGGTGCAGCCTTTAATGCTAGCATGATAACTGTTATTGTTTGAAAAACTCGCCCAATGGAAATGTTTAACCCAACCATTTCCAAATGTCATCACACAAGCTCTAAGCAATATCTTCGAGAGTTTGAATGGTTCTCTCGCTTTTTCCGTCAGTTTACGGATGATATGCCGTACTCATATCTAAACTTGTACCCAAAGCTTTCTGAAGTGACCTCTAAAAATTTGATGCGAACCTAGGGTCACGATCACAAATAATCAAGGGGGGGGGGGGGGGGGGGGGGTGGGCCCCGGGTTATTTCATGCCTTGTTACTACTTCTTTCAGATACATTCTTCTATTTCTTAGAGGGTCAGTTTCTTAATGGGTAAAGATTGCGGACTTTGTAAGACGCGTCACGATTACCAAATGGTGTCATACCTTTGTGATTGGAACTTAGGAAGTTTTGTGACAAAATCCATCGTGATAATTGTCCCACTTCCTTTGAGGTTATTTCGGGTTGTACCAACAAACCCGATTGTCTTATGATGTTCAGCCTTAACTTAGCACAGGTCAAGCACTTTCTACATAGGTGGCGATATCGCTTTTCATATTGGCCACCAATATAGCTTCTTTACATCTTGATACATTTTCTCGGAACCTGGATGGATAGAATACTTTGACTTGTGGGACTCGTGCATAATCACAGTCCGTAAATCGCCATAACAAGGTAACCAACTCCTGCCATTGAGGCATAGGGTTCCATCCGTACGAGGTTCCAACTTTTCTGTTCTAATTGCCTCTAGATATTTAGCATTTTCAATCAGCATACCTCCAACATCCTCATTCTTGATGTTTTCTGGTTTCCGTGCTTCAGTTTGAGCATTCAAGATTTCTTAGGAAGATCAAGCTAATAGTTATGACTAAAGCTCGAACATCTTAACGTGGTTCCGTTTTTCTGCTCAAAGCATCAGCATCGACATTTGCCTTCCCTGGGTGATGACCGAATATCGCAATCGTTATCACTCAGGCAACTCTAACCATTCGCGGTGTCTCATGTTAAATTCCTTACTGATTAAGAATATGTTGTAAACTCTTATGAATCAGTGAACACCGTTACATTGGTACCATACAGATAGTGCCTACCATATCTTCAGAGCGAACACTACTGCTCCAAGTTCCAGATCATGAGTAGTATAGTTTTTTTCATGGATCTTTAACTAGCGTGATGCATAAGAAATCACCTTTTCCCTTTGCATCAATACAGCGCCCAAACCCTTCTTTGAAGCATCACAGTATACGATAAAATCTTCACTTCCTTCGGGTAAAGCCAGAATTGGTGCACTACACAACTTCTGCTTCAATAACTGGAACGCTGCTTCTTGTTTGTCACCCCACTCAAACTTGACCTTCTTTTGAGTGAGCTTGGTTCATCGGTTTGGCGATCTTTGAAAAAACGCTTCAATGAATCGTCATAATACCCAGCAAAGACCTAAAAACTGACTGAATCTCCGTTGGTGTCTAGGAGATGCCCAATCTTTAAACGGATTCGATCTTGGCTGGTATCTACGTGAATGCCTTTATTATCAATCACGTGACCGAGGAACTGTACTTTGGGAATCCAAAATTCACACTTAGAAAATTTTGCATACAACTCCTCTTTCTTTAACAACTCTAATATTATCTTCAGGATGGCTTCGTGCTCTTGCTATTCTTAGAATAGATTCAAAATATCGTCAATAAAGACAATTACGAATTTGTCCAGATAAGGTTTGCCACACTGGTTCATGGGTCCATTTAACACAGCAGGTGCGTCTGGTCAAACCAAACGGCATTAACCTGGTGAATTCATAATGTCCATATCGAGTTTGAAGGCAGTCTTCGAGATGTCTTCTTCTCGAACCCTGATTGGTGTAACCCCTGACCTTAGGTCGATCTTCGGAGTAGACACTCGACCCTGAGTTGTCAATAAGTCATCAATTCTTGGTAGCGGATAAAGGTTCTTCACAGTTAGTTTGTTTAGTTCCGTAATCTATGCACATCCGTAACGATCCATCTTTCTTCTTGACGAATAGAACTGGAGCTCCCCATGGTGACGAACTAGGTCTTATAAAGCCTTTATCGGAAAGCTCTTGTAGTTGATCCGCCAATTCTTTCATTTCTGATGGGGCCAATCGATAAAGGTTTGCTCCGTGCTAAAGGTGCGCACCAGGTACTAGATCGATGTGAATTTTCCACTTGTCTGGTAGGTGGAAGACCTGGCAAGTCCTCGAAATACTTCCGTGAAAATTTTTTGACGATCCGGTACCTTCTTGCAGTTGCTTCTTTCTTTGACTTGTCTCCCACCCTCCTCTGACGCGCTCAATATGTGCCAAAAAGACGTGACATCCTTGCAGCAGATACTTCTGGGCCTTGGTGCACGAGATGATGTTTAATCGAGTCCCGCGTTTATTTCTACTTCCGTCTCCATGAAAAATTAGATTTTTGCTCCCAAAAGGAATACGAAACGATTTTCTTAGCACAGTCAATAACGGCCTGGTTTTCGTCACGTCCATGCCAATTATGACGTCATAAGTACCCATTTCAACAGGCCTTAGGTCGACGTGAAACGGATGGTTCAGAAAATTTAACGTGCAACCCAGTAATTCCATAATTTACCAAATTATTCTACCAGCAGCTAGTTTCAACGTTATAACATTATCTAAAGTAGTGGGGGCTATATAATCTAGGTACTAAATTGAAGTAGCACACGAAACTTTATCTGCACCATTTATCAAATAAATGGGCACAACGGTTGTTTAGGAGAAACGTACCCGTCACAACGTTGTTGTCTGGGTTTTGCCCTGCAACTCCCACTGCATAAGCCCTGGCTACACCGCTACCATTTCCCTGATTCTTGTTCTTCCACTAGGGGCAGTTCTTCCTGAAGTGGCCAGGAGCCCCACACTCAAAGCAAATGATGGCATTGGTATTTGCCCCTTGGGCTCTCGGGTTGTTGTTGTTATTGTTATTGCGGTTGTTGTTGTTATTTGCAGTTGCAGACCGGCTCCTACAGTCCTTGGCCAGGTGGCCAAGCTTCTTGCAGTTAGTGCATTTTGGTATACAAGGACCGTAATGGTTGAAGTTACACTTGGGACATAGAGGTTTAGTCCCTTCATACGATTTCTTGTCACCGTTCCCGGCAGCATAAGCCCTGCCTGTGTTCTGCCTTTTGTTTGGTTGTTGGTTTTGGTTATTTCGAGGAGCGTCTTCAAACTTCCTCTTGTTTTCTGTCTGTCTCTCAGCCAAAGTGTTAATCCTCCTATCCATCAAGTCAGTTGCCATCTCAATAGCCTCCTGCATGGTCTTTGGCTTCGATGCCACAACACTTGAGTAAATCAGGTCGGGCATCCCACCGACATATCTTTCAATTTTGTCAGTCTCTTCAGGGAACATCCTGTCACTCAGCAATGCTAGCTCTTGGAAACGTTGTTGTAAGGCTACCACATCGGTTGCATTGTACTTTTAGGTTCCATCAATTATGCCTCTACCTTCTTGATTTCTTCCTCAGACAATATTTAGTTGTCATCTTCTTCTTCAAGTAGACCACGTCATTGCATACTGCCACCCTCATTAGTCACTGTCCTAGGCATGTGATTCCACCATGTTTAGAGCATGTTCACATAAGAGTACAAGTGGCAAATTCCTTGATTCTCACGGTGTAGTTTACTTATGCGAAACACGGTTTCAATCCTCTCAAACCACTGGGTCAAGTTGACCACTCCTTCTGTGCCCCTGAAGAATAAGGGTTGACATTTCATGAAGTCTTGATATGTGCACTCCCGAACAGTGCGTTCATTCCTTCTCGCCCTGTTCCCGAGGTATGGCTATCATCGCCATTACGGGTCGTAGCACGTGCTGCCAACACAGCAGTGACACCCTCGTCTATCATGGCCTGCAGTTGGGCACTGGTGACCGAAGTGGTGGTAGTAAGGAGTCTGTGACTGTTGGGGGAGTTGCGGTGACTGGCCTCGACCTGTGGTTCTTGTGCGGCCTTCCTCTGTGCCATTTTTCTTAAATCACAGAAATTATAATTGCCCGTTAGATTTCAAAATCTTAAACCATAACTCGACGTATACATATAATAAAACGAGATCACCAACACATGGTGAGATACACATCAATATAGAAATCAACAAATCGACATCATTCACACATAAATTCGATTTCATAATAAAACATGATCCTTCTACTGCTTTACTTATATAACTTGGAAAATAATACATGATTGGTTTATATACAAACGATCATAAACAAATAGGTTATCAAGGACAAAATAACATTATAGCCATATAGCCGAGATATACTCGTATACTTAGTAGGCTGTACAAAGTAGCGATATATGAACAAAAGATCAAACACTGAGTGGCTGTCAAAACAAAAGATCTTACAGTTCTGCTAGGCTGGGGAACAAATAATACTTAACAGAATGTACGTTGCTACATCTAACCTAGTCTAGTACTGCTACTGGCTACTCTGGTAGCTCTGGCTCTGCAGGATCTTAGCAGGTCCCTGCTGTGTTTGAAGCCTCGATCATCTGGGAGTTCTTGAGGCTCTTCACTATCTTTAGTGCTCTTACTAATTGTACTCTGTCTCCTATTAGTCTGTTTTCAGCAGATTGAAATTTCACCGACTGCCTCTACTGGTCGCTGCCATGCAAACTCGTGATCTCGGACTGCTGAGCCATGACCGTAGTCCGAAGTGATATGCCCTCAGAATGTACCTGATCGCAAGCATCCATCGACCGTGCCCAAGCGGCACGAGATAATCTGGCCTCCTCATCCATCAGAAGGGCAGTGCATCTATGGAATGGCCTATCGCTGTCCAACCTGTTGACTCGGGCTCTAAGTAGAGCTCGGTCATATCGTGCATCATCCAGCTGAGAATATATGATCTCATCCTCCTCGTCAATAGTAGTAGCTAACTCAATAACTCTCTGATTGACCCCCTCTAGGGTGGTCGGTGCAATCTCCTGGATAGCTCCTACAAGATCATCCCATGTATCCGTAATACCATAGCCTAACTCTCTAGACGTCTGGCGTCCTGGAGCGGCATCTAACATATCAGCAAATCCATAAAGGTCTGCCCTAGCTGGGCAGTTAACCTGCCTAGCTAGTACCAGCTTGACAACTCTCCCCGACCTCGTATCCAGGACCAGGAGTAGTACGACACAGCCTCTTACGAAGCGGTAACCACATCTCAGGCATCTCAGTCTCATGAATCGGAGATGGTAGTGCATCTCTCTGTCTAATCCCAGCAGCTCGGGATCCCAGAGATCCCTCAACATATGTAGGCGCTATTGGGTGATGGTATCAGGTAATGGTGGAGTAGGGTATCAGAGGAGTGGTGATGGAATGTATGGAGAGAGAGGTGATGGTGGTGGAGTAGGTAAGGCTAACACTCTCTCAGCAACTTTCTCGGAGAGGAACGGTGCTGGCACCTGGGTTCGGATGGACATCCTAGCCGTGACGCGATAAGCAAGGTATGGGTCCTGGTCAGCTGAATAAGCAACAGCTGCAGGGTCAGCAGGAGCTAAGTGCTCCTCCTCCTCTGCATCATCATCATCATCGTCTCCTCTGTCAGCAGGATAGTCGGCTGGATCCTCCTCAGGATCCTCCTCATCATCCTCCTCTAGGTCCTCCTCAGGGTCGGACTCCGGTATATACCCTGGTGACTGATGAGTAGGTGAGTCAGCAGCAGGCAGTGGCTGCTCCTCAGCCGGGAATACCTCATCGTCCACTGGTAAGAACTCTGGGTAAACAGGCTCCGGAACAAAAGGTATGTAAATAGGTGAAGGTGGTGCCTGCTCTGGCTCCTCCGGGCCCCCCCCCCCCCCCCCCCCCCCCCCCCCCCCCCCCCCCCCCCCCCCCCCCCCCCCCCCCGCCCCCCCCCGCCCCCCCCCCCCCCCCCACACCCCCACCCCCACTCCAACCCCACTTCCCCCCCCCCCCCCCCCCACCCCCCCCCCCCCCCCCCCCACCACCCCCCCCCCCCCCCCCCCCCCCCCCCCCCCCCCCCCCCCCACCCCCCCCAAGGCACGTAGTCTGGTGATGGTGGTCCTTAGGGCCAGGTATGTAGTCCGGGTTGGTGGAACCTCAAAATAGGTCACTAGGACTTCCGGTGACCCCATGTCTGATCGTCCTTAGATACTGATGTGTATGTATCCATAGAGTGCTCAGAATCTGACATGATAGTATCTGGAAATCAAAAATTAGCTTATCCTAAGTATATTAATAAGACTTATTATCCTTCTATATGTAATTTTTATAAACCACGTTTATCAATTTTGCATGTATATAGCTAACCGACTAATGCCACAATTTGTATATGAATACCCCGTACAAAAACCCTTTTGTATGTTGCAAATGTTGAAAACGGTTATAGTCCAGCAAAAATATTTTGACCTGGTTCTCTATAACCTTGGCTCTTGATACCAATCTGTAACACCCCCAAAATGGGTCGCAGCGGAATAAGGATCCGGGGCGTGTTACTTCAAGATCAACAGCACAAGATATATATAAGAACCAAAACAACAAAAAAAACCCTGACACAATGACACAAAAGTCGTTTAGATTGATACATTGGATTTAAATAAAAAGACATATTACAAAAGCTTATTAGCTTTACCTTGTTCTTGTTTCATATTACAAAGTCAAACATAGATTTCCCAAATACATGATACACATAAGGTCTTTAACGTACAATCCAAAACATAATCCAATGCATCCTTGGAACTCGTGCTATTGTCCTCCTGAAAAACATTGCTTAAAACGTCAACAAATTGTGGTGAAATTCATAGGTTTATGTATTTATATTATGCAACCGCAGACTTTTCCCGTGTGTTACAACATATGCCAACAATCACCAAAACAGATTAACTTTGCACTAAGCTCATGACACCGAAGCTCAACCTATATTTGCTATTTTAGCCAGTTATTTTGACCGTACAGATGTTGTAAACCCAAACATCCCAAGTCGACATGGTCAACGTTCGTTCCCAGTGATAGTAATACCCAAACGGGGAGGTTAATCCAAATAGATCTATTTATATCATTCGCGTACATTAATTGTAATTAACAACTAAATCTATGCAATTACAGTTCATGATAATGGGCTCAGGAGGGTTATCGCTACTTAGGCAACACATAATCAATATACTTTTAACACTTGCGTCCAATTTATAAAACAAAGCATGTTCTCACCCCAAATAATAAATCAGTAAAACTATAAAAGTGGGGCTATGAACTCACCTTGAGTACAGATAGTCCAAATAATCACAGATAAAACGTCACGCAAGACGATAGATGCAACCTATTTAAATTAAGGTCGTATAAGTACTGAGTACTTTAATTTGATAACATTGAATATAATCTTATAGTTGTTACATCGTACTATCGTTCGGGCTATCATAAATAAAGAGGTCATGACATGACGTACGAGGAGTTAGGACACTTTAAATCGTAAATCCAACAACTCGTCGATACGCCATCCGAAGAGGCCTCATTATGAAACTCCCTAGTATTATAGCACTTTGATAACCACTCAATATTCTATATAGCATAATCACCGACTAATCGTTTTAGTAAAATAATATTTATAAAGTGAAAACGTTTATAAATATACTTTTCGTAAAAATGACCTAATTTGGTCGTTTTAAGCCCGTTGCTCGCGTTTCTTACGTCCACGTCTTCGTAGTAAGACGAGCGATCAAAATATTACATTTTTAAGTTTTTAAGATTTCTGCGATGAGTAGTAATTTACTGTTCATACAGCTATATAACCGTTTTTACGTGTTAATTAGCGTAAACTGGTAATGCGATAACTTATTCGTTTTAACTCCCGATTTTAGTGATTCTTCGAGTACGTTCTCGTTATTAAAAAGATTTATAATATTTTACGAAGGTTGTCCACTGATGGATAGTGAATTTTTTACTTGTTCTAGATTATAAAATTTCTTTTATACTTTAATATCGAAAAATGTCGCAGTTTATTTCGTTATAGTTCCGTTTTTAACGATTCTTGCGTGTACGATCTCGTAATTTAAAAAGTTATATCATATTTTAGATGTTTTAAAAATAAAGTTGCTGATAATGAATAGTAACTTTTATAAAATATAGTTTTATAAAAAGTATTTATAGTCTGTAAACTTGTTTTTAACGATCTTTTTCGTTATAGATCGGTTTTTCCGGTTTCTTATACATTATGGAATCGTCAGAGGCGTTATTATTTTTATAAAATATCATTACCTACTGTCTAAGTTCGAATTTTAAACAGCCCATATGTATTTAAGTGTATAACTTTATAAAAACTTGTTTTATGTATCATTTTCTTTAGTAGTTTATTATAAAAACTCTTAAAAACACATTTGACACTTGTGGTACTTATAATAAAGTCCAATATCATCCCTAGTCCTTGTAAATTCATTGTAACAAGTTCAACCCTTTTACTTTCATTGTTTTCATTAGTATTTACATTAGATAACTTTAAAACCCTAATTAGTCCTAAACATGTTTATACTTAATCCATAGGTTAACATACTTTTATTTTTACTTTTCCATGATATATAGGACCATATGACATAAGAATAAGTGCATATAATCATAATCATAAATAATAACTCATTTTACATATTAGAAAGTCATTAGTGGTGATTATGGCTATATTTAACATGGTTACCACATAAATTATAAGGAAAATAAAAGTATAAAGGAATTAAGAAAACCTTAGTGATGATGTAAGAGATGAGAAATAAGTTCTAAACCCGTGTTTAGATTCAAAACCAAGCTTTCAAGCTTATAACCCTAGATTAGGTTTCCAAAACCCTAATCTTTACTTTTTCTTCTTAATCCTTGCAAATGATGAACCAATGCTTGCAAACACCTTAGAATACCTTAAGATTGATGTGTAAAGGGTTGTATAATCTTAGAAAATCAAAGTATGGATTTTGTTTGGTGGCTTATTTGTGCCGTGGGTTTTGGGGTGTAAAAGAGAGGAAGAAAATGAATTTTGCATGTAATGAAGTTTAAGTAAAGATTACTTATGCATGCATGGGTATTTATAGTAAAAATATCTTCCTAACTTAACCATAGTTACTTTCTAACCCTATTAAAAGTTAACTTGCCAATGTTGTTAAAGGGTGTAAGAGTCTTTTACTTTAATATAAAGATATTATGTAAACTTGAAAGTCTTGGTCTTCATCCTTAGAATTTCGGGCATATATATACATATATATGATGTTATATTTATTATTTTGGGTATTGGGTATAATCTTGGGTATTTGTTTAGGCGTAGTTAGGTTTTGGAACTTCCGGGAATGCCTAAACGCATTTTATCGTGAAACGTAAGCATTTTACGTAGACAATAAAAATAAGATGAACAAAGTTATTAATTATCTTTATAATAATCATATAACACTTGCTTGATGTAAACATTTAATTGTTTAATGCCCGTTTACATTGAATGGTCATTTTTAGTTTACGCGATTTAACTTAACGTTTACGGTTTAAGAGTAAACGCGTAAAACCCTAAAAACAAATTGTGAATTACATAATGTCATACAATGACCTAAAACACGAGGTGTTATATAAATGAAGCTGAAGATATAAAGCTTGAATGTAGAAATGGATAAAACCATGAGCACGAGAATCTTAAAAATCCAGGTAATCCTGGACAAAACAACACAAACCAACAAAACACGAAACATGAGAAAGGAAAGGCAAGCCCCCTCTCATTAGTTGTTAGAAAATAGATAAGAAGATAAAAATGCTTATTTTTGTAAACCGAGTTACGAGCTTGACTCGACCCTGAATTAATTTGTCCATGGGGAAGCAAATGGAAAAGAAAATCTCAATTGGGCTTTCATTAATGTTTGGATAAACATTATAACACATGAAAGTTCCATCCTGATGAGATGCCACTGGCTCTAAGTGGAGATGCCGGGGTCACAGATCGTATCTTCACTCCCGGTGGAGCAAGATAAAAGAGAAACCTCAGGGTAGGTGAGAAATGGGAGAAAAGTCCAGATGGTAAATGTGAAGGAATCGTCCTCTTTAACATTTAGAAAAACAACATTTTCACCTTCCCCCGGGTAAAAAGGTTTATTATTATTAAGCACATCGAAATTTTTAAACTCGGGCTCTAAATTCTCAACGTCCGGTGGTTCCTGAGGAAGACGAGGAAATGACGAATTATCAAAATGAAACGACTCATACTCGGGAAGAGAGTAATTAGCATAAGTAGTGGTACTGCCACTTCTCGTCTCTTCCGTATGATCGCTAAAAGACTCGAATTCGGGTAAAGAATTATCCGAATGAGAAAGAAAAGTATCGGACGAATCACTATCCGTGACTGGAATAGGAGTAGGATTGTCATTCAAAGATTCGATATTAGTAATAAGACAACTTATTTTTAACAATCTCTCATGAAGGATAACGTCTTGAATTTAAAGTATATCTTCTAAACCAAACTCTTTCTCTTCTTGTTCAACATAATTCACCTCCTCGAAGCTAACGTACTCGATGTCCTCAAAATCATCGTCATCACTCGAAGTATCATCATTTGGATCAAAATCGGCTTTAACAATTCCCGGTGGAATTGGAGCAATATGAGCAAGTTCACCGGCGAACTCCTCAAGAATTGGGTCGATCTTAGAAGAATGAACAATCGAAGTATCACGGTCAATCAAAGATTCCACAAAATCAATTTCAACATTAACACGATTATTATCACAATTAGGCACATCACTCGTATCGTCGGAAATACCCTCGAACTCACTTGGGATTGGGACAAGGTTCTCAATACTAGGAGTAGTGTCAAGATGCTCGTCCCCCATACTTAGAGAATTATCGGGTTCTTCGATCGGTAAGTCGGGTGTGATTGCTTTAGACTTAGAATTTCGAGCAATAATATCTCCTTAAGGAATATAATCATCCTCGTCGACAAAAGGAATAGAAAGCATGTAACGATGGGCAGCAGAATACTTTTCTTCTTCGTAAGCTTGCTCCTTTTTTCGAACTTCGCT
>BQNB010074460.1:2655-31785 GCA_026074375.1 Tanacetum coccineum | reverse complement strand
CATATGTGTTAGAAAGATTCGATACTTTAGTTGGAAATCCTGTCAAGGAGATTCTTCTTAAATTGAATCTACCTGATCACAGGTCGATCCTCACGGATTTGAAGGTTACTCCAACCAAACACAGGCGAATGACAAAGCCATATTCGTCCCCCCGCTTTGTTGCTAACTGTTTTAATGCAGGATACTTAAAAATGAGGTAAAGGTACCTGGTTCTAGCAGTCTCAAAGATTCATAGCCACATGCTCATACTCGACCGACATACATAAAGACATTATGAAAGCTTAAGTACATGTTTCAAGACTTTCGCTACTTTGATACTGTACGTCCTTCTTGAAACGACGAAGTGTTAAAGTTAAAGATTCTCAAGAAAGAGTATTGTTATTAAAGCTTTCAAGTCAAAGACTCAAGAAAAGTATGAGCATGTCGGTCCAAAAGTCACAAGTTCATAAGATGGCAAAGTTTACAAGATGGCGAAAAGAGATTATGTTTGGTTGATGATCTTAAGATGCTCAAGATCACATATTTACATACAAGTCAAGATAAAGGAACAAGCTCAAGCCTAAAAGTCAATGATCACTATGCCATATTTACAAGAAAATGAAAATAAAAAGAAGTCTACGAGCACAAGAACGAAGACCTTCATAATATGCCAGGTTTAAGTTTTTGTAAAATGGAGTGATCTCCCTTAGGGGGAGATTGTTAGGAATACAAAAATCCTAGGAAAGTATTGGTCACTCCATAGATGACTGTCGTTAGTTCGTTAAGTATTATTTAGAACCTTAATAGGCCAAGTTAGGAAAAGCCTATGGAAAGCCCATGTAAAGCCTATCCATGGCCGGCCATATTGAGGTATTTATACACCTCTCGATGCCTTGGAGAGGTGGTTGGTTGTATCATTTTTCACATAGTTATTCATTTCTCTTTTTTACTTTCTCTCTCTAGAAATACATCCTTCCCACTTTCTCTCTCTAGTTCTTGTTTGATATTAAAGATTACTAGTATTCTTCACAACGAACTCAAAGAAGAGTCTATAACATCGTGGGATAGAATGAGAAGAGCTTTTATAAACAGATTCTTTCCACCTTCGTTATTTAACCATCTTTTACTTGAAATAAGAAATTTCTCTCAAAACGTATGTGAAAGTGTTGTCCCAGTAGTAGGATATCTCTTGTTGGATCTCACTTCAATAGATCTAATTCCTTAAGCTTGTTTAAGGTTTAGTTATATTAGATAAATCTATCACAACTACGGTAGAAACTTTGTTAAGTGTATTAAAGATTATGCGGAATATAACCTTTAATATTAGAAGAATTCTTAATGAAACAGTAACAAAAGATCACAATTTAACAAACAATAAAAGCTCCAATATTATTAACAATAATACGAATACTCTCCTAGTATTAGGGTTACAAAACCTTAAAGCTATGACAATTCCATAAATGACTCGTTTTTGGTGATATTAATCTCTATTCCCTTGGACCGCCTTTTATACACCAAGGAGTTCTAGTCGATTTACAATATATTCCTAAGACTTAGAATACTCTCTATGATCTATTCTATAAATAACTAATACTTATCACGTAAGTAATCTTGATCTCCAAACAATCTTTATCCTTTCTTCTGTCTTTATCCTTTCTTTGACAGTAGAAACTCTTTCAGCAGTCTTAATCTTTGAGCAGTAGTAACTTATACACCAGCAACATTAACTGAGCACAAGCAGTAGTAACTACTTAGAATATTTTCTTCAATCTTCACCAGCAGTACTAACTTTACACTAGCAGTACTAACTTTATACTAGCAGTACTAATATATACTAACAGTAGTAACTGTGAACTAGCAGTACTAACTTTATACTAGCAACACTAACTACTTAGCATATTTTTCATTAAAGTTAATGAACATCACTAACTTTAGCTTAGCAGCAGTAACACAAACCTGAGCAGCAGTAACTCTAAGATCATCAAGTCTTTTAATCCTAACAATCCTCCCCTAAACTTGATATTCTTCTTCAAAATCTTAAGTTTCTTCATTGAAAGCTTCATTAATCACTAGGAGGATGCTTCCAAACACTTCATTGATTCTTAAGCTATTTTGTGAGAAGTTTAAGAAGCTGATATGCCATTTCATTTAAATAATCAACCTGAAGCTTCTTGTTCAACATATCTGTAATTGTAGATGGTTTAAGGGGATATCTCTTCTCTACCAACATATGAATGTACACATGTTGCATTCTTAATGAGTAAACTCCACAGGAATCATATAACTTCCAATCCAACACTTTGTAATCATCTTGATTCTTCCATACTTGATCTTCAACATGTGGTTCAAACATTGTCTTCAAATCTCCATATAAAATCAAATCTAAGTCTTCCAATGGTCTTGTTGATCCATATTTAGCTTTTACCAGCTTGTACAAATCTTTTAAGTCTTCCCTGCTAAAACTTTTAAGTATTTGACTAAAGACTCTGTACATTTGTGACTTTCCATCAGCTCTTATTATTTGATAATAGCTTTTCTTTCCTTCTTTATGGATCTTCCAGTCAACAATAGTTGGAGGCTTAGTAGCTAAAGGTACAACATTAATTGCTACCTCTTCTTCATCTGGAATGACTTTTATTAAACTTTGAAGCTATGCTATTTCTTTATCCTCATCCACCTTTTGCTTCTTAATACTTTCTTGTTCCAGCTCAGTTCTTGCTCTCTTTGAACTACCCTCCACCAAGTCTGTTCTAAAATCAACTAATATATTCACCCTCTTGAAAGCTCTATCAAACATCTTCTAAATAGAATCAAAAGATTTATTCTTCAAGTCTTTAGGCTTCTTTCCTTCCACATTCTTCAGGTAAGTACACATGATTTTTCTTTGTTGAGCTTGAGTTGGTGGTTTGTTCCTCTTCTCTTCTGCTATTTTAGCTGCAAAATATTTTCTTCTTTGCTATAAGAATTGTACAAATAATCTTGCCTTTTCTTCATCAGTCAATTCTTTTTGCTCTTGAGCTTGTAGTCTTTGAGCCAACTAATAATCAGCCTCAACTTTAGCCTGAACATCATCCCAAGCTATGTTGGCTTCTTTAATTTGTTGAGCTTTTTCTTTGGCAAGCCTTTCTTCTTCCGATTCTTCAGCTTGTAGCTTGAAGGCAAGTTCTTCACCAAGCCTCATTTATTCAAGTCTCTTCATAGGCTTCACTTGTTCTACCACAGGCTCTTCAATCATAATCCCTTTGCCTTTGTCCTGTGGAGGTTTTGATATAGATATTATTGTTGTAGGTGTTGTTGTAGTTGTACCCTGCTCTGGTTTTTGTATCACAACCTTATCAGCCTTGGGTTTTGCACTCTTTAACTCTGTCAGTGCTTGAGCCAAAGTAATTTTAACATCAGTTATTAGAGCAGCACTAACTGGAATTGTACTGGCAGCATCAATCACAACACCTACTTCCTCAACAACATTTCCACTTTGCTCTGCAACAAATACTTCCTCACCAGCTAAAGCATTCACATTAAACATATTAGCATCATCTTGATCATTAACCAGGGTAATGTCTTCATCAGCATCAATATCATGAATCCTCCTCCCATGTTTGGATGCATCCTCACCCAAATCTTCTTTGTCTCCAGAGGATTCTACCCTAGCTGTAAGACCAACTTTGTATAACCTTTTAAGCCCATGAGTTCTTGACCTCTTTTTCTGTTCAAGCTTCTTGACCCTCCTCTTTAAACTGACAATATCTTTAGCTTGTGTGGTCTTTGTCTTCTCCAAATTAAGAACTCTTGTTTGTAAATTGGTACAAAATTCCATCAATTTATTAAGTTTTAGAATATCCTTACCACTTTGAAGTATGTTACCTCTTGCGAGTAGTGGATCATTGGAAATTTTAGATACACTCTCAAACCTAGTTCGAGCAGTAGTATCCCCCATGGTTTCTTGGCGCCTGGGACTACCACCTGAAGTAGTTCCTTGGGAACCAACTTCATTAGGTGTTGCCTTGGATCGGGACTTAATGATGTTAACACTTTCATGCTGTGCTTCTAAGCTAGAAGCAGTAGTGGCAGCCCTCACCAAACTATCATGAAACTCCTTATAGACAGCCTCATCTGCTACATGTTCAGTAGGACTACTAGACTGAGGTATCTAAGTGTCCTTTCTCTTTGGCTTCCTAGATTTTTGTTTCTTTTGAGGTTGAGGAGATGGTTGAATAATGGTGGGTGTGTGATAGGGATCAGTAGGATTTGCTGAACCTTCACCCATTTCTGCTTATTCTTGTACCACCATTGTTTGGAATAATGGTGTTTCCCTTCTAGAAAAACCTTTCCCTACCCTTCTCATGTTTCCAAAAATATTCTTAGTGTGAGATGGTGTAACATAAATCTTATTATGATTTGACATCCCTTCCAGTTGCTTATCCAAAAAGACTTATACAAACCTTGGATACATCAAATTTCCCAGACAAATTATCCAAGTTCTTAACCATACTTTCAAAAATGTACTTTGAAAAGTTAAACTTTTGGTTTGTAGCTAAACAGATGATTGCAGATGCCATAGTGCTACTAAACTCATTCCATGCAGTAGTCTTTGCACTTAGACATTATAAAATCGTATGAATGAGGAATTTCCATTGTTGGGAGAAGAATATAGAAAGTGAGTTTTTATGAAACCTGCTCATATCACATTAATGCAAGTTGTTCAAAGATGGTAGCATTGGGTAGACAATCAACACCTTTAGCATCTTCCAGTTAAAGACCTCTTCTCACAGTTGATTTAGTTATGATTATCTTTTTCCCATCCACTAGGGCTTATAACTGTACTTCCCTATTGACAGTTTTTGCTTTGATAGTAGACTCATTTATTAATTTCAGTAATCTCAATCATCTTTTTGCTACCATCAAGCTTAGAAAAAACCTCGACACCTTTCTTTCTGATTTAGATCAGTTTGAAACCCGAACGGAGTTAAGAATCACAAAGTGTTCGATTTCAAGATCCTTTTGAGGGTCTCAGGTAGGGTTGACGATTGTTCTAGTGTTGTTCTTACATTGAAACAAAGATTTGAGAGTAAAAAATTTGTTATGGCTCACTTTTTATTGTCGAAATTTAAAGAAAAGCTTTGGCATTTTAGATCAATGATGGTTTTATTTTCGTGCTATGATCTTTTGATGATCTTGAAACACCAAAAAGAAAAAAACTAAGATCATTTGGGTTTATCAATTAAGTGCGAGTCTAGTTTATGATTGGAGGAGATGGAGATGTTGTATTGACGATGAGATTAAGAGAGTAGGTTTAGATTTGTGGATTTGGATTTGTTATATTTGATTGATGAATATTGTGACGATGGGTTATGTTGGTTGTTGATTTGTATCGATGGGATATATAGGATTTGTAATAGGATTTGTATTGAGGCTGTCGTTGATGTTTGTAGATGTTGTTAATTCGGTTCATGATACAGAGTTGCTAATTCGGTCACCAAAAGAAACTGCGTATCCGGTCACAGGTAAGAAACTGCGAGTTCGGTTAATGAAGAAGCTGCGAGTTCGGTTAATGAAGAAGCTGCGAGTTCAATTAATGAAGAAGCTGCGAGTTCGGTTGATGAAGAAGCTGCGAGTTCGGTTGATGAAGAAATTACAAGTTCGATTGATGAGTAAACTGCGTATCTGGTGTCCTTGGTTTAGTACTATCGTCCTTGTAGTCCTTTATTTTGTCGTCTTGTAACAGAAACGAGTAACAACAAAAAACATATCCTTGTTCTTATCTTCAAGCCGTGTTAGATAAGCCAATAATAAGCTCGAAGTAAGCTGGTAAATAAGGAAAATAAGCCACGAAGATACTAACCACAATAAGCTATGACAGTTTTGATAAGAAAGTTTATGGCTTTTTGTGGTTTAGCTTAGTAAAAAGCATAAAAAAACTTGAAAAATAAGCTTGAAAATTGAAGTACCAGATCTACTGTTTGGATAAGATTTGGAAAAATAAGGAGACCCATAAAAAAATCATCAAAAATTAGAAGCTAACTGTTATAGAAACATAATCACAAAACAACACAAAACTGATTTCGTGGCTTTTTACCATAAAATAAGCCCACGAAAATAAGATGTTATAAGCGTAAAATAAGCTGTTATAAGGAACCAACAAACACGGATACACTACACCCCCGGTTAGCTCTTGATACCAATTGTAGCGTGAATCGAAAACACCTTATTCGGGGGGTCTTGGTTGATCAAAATACATAAGATGAAACATGGTTGTAGTGAGAGAAAGTTAGAGAGAGAAAGGGAATGAACTATGTGATTATTATGAAAAAGAGAAAAGTTACACAATGATTCAACCAACCCCCTCATGGGAGATCATGTAAAGGGGTTTTTTAGCTATTAACAAAGCTATCTATACACTGGTACAAAAATTGGTATTGGTCACTTTAAAAATGTGTGACGATATACATATGGTCACACGTCTTTTTTTGGGTGTTTGTCACTAAAGATCGCGCTACTGTAGGTCACATACGGTCACGTTAGGGAGTTCGTGGCTATTTCCATTAAAAAAGAGTGACCGAAACCCAAATATGTGTGACAAATTAGACACAAGTTTTATTTGATTAATCAGTATTAGTGACCACAAACACTTTATAGTCACAAGAATAGTTTTTGAGAGTAACTATTGTTCGTCCTTTGGCCATATAAATATATAATATATGTGAATTTTGAGTGATTTATTCAAGTAAATGTGGATTTTGTGTGTGACTATTTTCCCATCCTGTGGCCACATGAATATATTAATAAATGTGGACATTTTTTTGTGATGATTTAGTCAACAAAAAGGTGTTTTTTTTTTTTGGAGTTTAAGTCAAATACAATACTTTAAAAAAATGGCCATAAGTCTTTATAAGTGTGAACCTTAATGCTTTTTAAAATCTAGGTAAATGTGTTATTTATGTGACTATTGTTCATCAAATGGTCATCATGAATTGTATGTGTGTGTGGCCTTATTTTGTAATATTACGTCACACAAAAGTAAGTATGTATTTTCGGATTAGTCACATACAATGTTCAACCAAAATGGCCAATGTGTAAATAGTGTGACCATATGTGGGTTAAGCCTAGTGAATTGTATTTTGTTTCGTGACTATTGTTAATCCAATTGTCACTATGGAATTTTAAGTTTGTGTGGGTTTGGTAATATTTAGCTCACACCAATGCATGTTTTTTATTTAATTTAGTTCACATACAAGTTAACCAAAAGTGTTAATAAGTGTGACCATATATTGTTTAAAGTCAAGTGAATATGTATTTTGTGTGACTATTCTTCATCCAATGGTCACATGAATTTTTAGTTTGTGTGACATTTTGTAATATTTAGTCACACATCAAATTAAACAAAGAGTGACCAATAATGTTGATAAGCGTTAACCATATTAGTGAGTGCTTCTTTTTTGTCACATATAAAATCAAATCATTTTAATTTGTGTCATTATAATATATATATATATTATATATTTATATATTATTACTATATATATATATATATATATAACAGATCAATTTAAAACAAAAACCAATTTCAAATGAAATAAAACTCGAATGTATATAACTGAACCAAATATACAATTATAATGTCGTACATAATCAAATTCTCAGCTAAACACAATATATGAACATTTATTAAGAGTTGCATAAATGAATAGTTATTGCTTGTGTTTCTTTTAAAAAAAAGATGCCAAAATTGCTACATGTCTCTCTTCTGTCAGCGGAGCTCGTCATCCTACACCACTATCAACGATCACCATCACCATGCCTACAACCACAACACAATGTACTACACAAAACACGCATACTTATAAAATAACAATCGAATGGTACTGCATAGGCACAAACTTCTATTTAAAGCACATAATTATACTCGAGAAAGTATTAACATATATATTAGCAGCATTAATTTCCCTTAATCCCAATAGCAGTATTAACAAAGAACCAGTAGCACTAATATATAAGCAGCATTAATAACTACGAATAGGCAACACTAATATCATATTGGCATCATTAATGTTGAGCAATATTAACCATGAGCAGTATTAATATCATATTGGTAGCATTAATGTAAGCTTCTATAAGCTAGACTAAAACCCCTATAAGCTTAAAATGGCTTAAACTAAACTTAATATGCTGACCGCATCAGAAATATGCATTTTTCAATAACAGAATAAGTAGTAATCTAGATACAGCAGTTTAGCTTTTTGGATTTTTTTTTTTAAGGTAATTTTTAAGACCAATAAAAGGACTATGTGCATACCTCTAATAAGCTAGGCAAATGAGATTATGAAATTGTAAATAGATATCAGATGGAAGCTTATGGTACTAGTACTTGTGCTATGAATTTTAATGGATTATTTAAAACATCTAAAACTAACTCTAAATTGATGTTGATCAAAAAGGGCTTTTTAGGGATAAAATGATTGCATTACTAAACCAGAATTGATAATAAAAAAAAAAAAAAAAAAAAAAAAAATAAGAAAAAAAAAAAAAAAAAAATAAAAAAAAAATAATCTTAGAAAATCATGAAAACAATGCTAGATGATTAGTGATCAGATTTAAACTTATATTGATATGCATTATGAACTGAAAACTCAATGAACACCTTGAATCTTAAATATCAAAGGTTAAACAGTTTTGAAAACTTGAAAATTTTCTACAGATTCATAGTACATATAAAGAATTCCTTAAACTAAATTTTAAGACTTTAAAGGCTTAACAAAAACAAATTATTAGGTACTATTTAGAGCTTATAGAATCTGGCTTAAAGACCAAAGTGAGGTCAAGCAGCATTAACCTTGGTTAATGCTGCTGTCCCAAACACCCCTTTAAAATCATAAAAACCATTTTAAGCTTGAATAAGCCTGATTTTAAGCTCAAAGTTGAAATACCAGATTATGACTAAGTTAATTAAGACCTAATGAGCAAATTTTAACCTTAAATAAGCACTGAATAATAAGCAAACATAATAAGCTGTTTATGGCTTTTTAGGACAGATTTAGTAAAATCAAATCTAAAGGACATAAATTCTTATAATTAATTGAATACATATATAAAGACAGAATAAGCATTCATAGGCAATAATAAGACATAAATAAGCAGTAAATAAGCTGAACATTAAATAAGCTATAAAAATTAAATGAGAACTCACTTCTTTATTGATGAATCTTTGAAAGTACAATGTTTGAAAGGTAAAGATGCTTGTAGCAAGGCTTGAAAACAACCAGTTACAAGACTGCGTGTCAGTAGCATCTAGAAAAGCACCATAAGCATTTTTAAATGAGAAAATTACACTATATAAACAGCGTATCTTATAACATTTTATAAGTATGTAGTAAGAGTATAACCTTAAATCAGGAATCTGTAACTTTTCCATATTAATTCTGCATATATCAGAAAAAAGAAAGGAAATGTAAGGTTAATGATAGGCTACATAAAACATACATATTCTTAACTCTAGGACTCACAAATGATGGGGCCGTCATGTGGCCAGATTCAGATATCAGTTTAGTCTGTTTCTTATCTAATTTTGTACTATCAGTTCTGATAGTATTTTAATAGTGTGCTTGTGGTCAAGGTTCGTCTGCAAGTATCAGGTACAAGGTTATTTTGAAGGCTGCAAGTGGTATCTCAAGAATTAATGGATTGATCTAGTGCAATTGGTTGTTAGTTCTTGTAAGTGATTGAGGAGTCACAAGAGTTAATTTATAGTAGGCCTGCATTTTCTTGTGATTCTGTTTGGTTTTAGATTTTTGATATGTTCCATGGCTCAAGTTGATCGTTGGTTGAGTTAATGGATTGTCTTCAGATGGTTTCGCTATGAAGGTGATTATGGTGCGGCTGCGTTTTGCTTATCTGTGTGGCTAGTCTAAGTTTGTGCTTCGTACCTTTTTTTGGTCAGCTGCTTCTTTGCTGTAAGTGGTGCATTCGTTTGCTGGGGTCTGCTATAATTTTGCTGCAAGTCTGATCGCGGTCATCCTTCTTAAGATGAATGTACTGTTACTTAAGTTTGGTCGTGCATTTATAGCACTTTTATAAGAAACTCTTTTTTATAAAGGAGAGAGTAGGAGAAACTACAGAGGCTATATTTCTAGTAAAAAGCTTTAGATTATTTCTTTCCCATAAGCATTTTTAATAATAAATACAACAACTATATAGCACTTGAGTATCAATTATAAAAATGTTAGTAAGAGTATAACCTTAAGTCGGCAATCCGTAACTTTTAGATATTGATCCTGCATATATCATAAAAAAGCAAGGAAATGTGAGGTTAAAAAGAGGCTACTTAACAACGTACATATTCTTTTGCCTAAACATCAGATAGCTTTGTGAACGTTTCTCTTCTGGTTACATCATAAAGTGTTTAAATTGGGCACATGAAACAATTAGCAAAACACAAAATGGATTATTGGTATCACTTATAGCAATTCAGCTTCTTCCCATCCACTGTGACATATTCTACCTAAATCAACCCATGTAATAACGCTATAAAAAATTCATTAAAATGCCTTTTTGTGCTAAAACGATAGAGTGAAATATGTGCATCCCTAGATTGAATTATGTGCATTCGATGTTGTGAACTACGTAAATTCAGTAGTCATACAACAGCAGGCATTAATTCCTTTATTCAGGACTATAGGGTTGTTTGTAATTATAATGCTTATTAAACTGTTTGTTAAAAAGACCTTTTAGAATACATCCAAAAACACAACAACAAAAAGCCACCTTCTACCTCTGAGTCAGGAACCATACCCTCCATCTCCACAACTGCCGCCGCTCCACCCTCATTTTGATTGCTTTTGAGATTATCAAATAAGCTAATACAAAACCCCATAAGGGTGTTAGCTTATTTGGGCAGATTATTTAGCTTATTTGTGTTAGCATATCCAGCCTTTAGTCAAATAACCCTTCTTTTTAATAAGCAAAGAAAAATAAAAATAACTAAAATTAATTATAAATTCGAAATCAATACATATTAAAGTACCTGGTGTTTTTTGGGATGAAGGGTGCTACAGATGTGTATTCTCCAAAAAGATGACGAGATGGGATGGTGAGGTGGAGCGGCAGCAGCTATGGAGAGGGAGGGTAAGGGTTCAGACTCAGAGGTAGATGGTGGCTTGATGATGGAGATGGTGGCGGAGATGGTTATGGTGACAGGAGAGTTTGTGGAGAAGGGGGTTAGGGTTTTTTTAGATTGAAAACTTTGGTTTGAATTGAGATGAAAATTTTGGTGAAATGAGAATGAAAATTTAAGATGAAAATTAAAATTTTGAAGCCCGCTATTTACATTAGGTTTTGGCAAGCAAACACACACTAAACTTTAGACACACATATTAACTTACGTGACCATATGTATCGAATTTTGGTTACACTTAATCATGTATGTCTATGGTTTAGTGTGACCATATATGACATTTGGTCACACTGTTCAAGACATTTCTTGTTGTGACATATAATTTGTCACTATTTTAAATGTAATATCGTGACTAATGCTTCAATATTACTTTTTAGTTGTCACACAATTTCAAAGTCATAGAGGCTAAATATTAATTTTTTCCAGCAAAAGATAGAAGTCACTTTTAAATAATGTGTGGACAAACTTGACTATTATGATTTAGCCACATACACTTTTTCTTCATGTGCCTTATATGGATTTTGGTCCACATGTTCAATTGTGTGACATATATTTGTCACATATGTATATATATAGTGTGACTAATGTTTTAAACTTAATTGTATCTGTCACACGTCCTAAATTATAAGTGACTAAATAATCAACAAAAAATTACCAGTTAAGTCTAGTTACATAAATATTCAAATGTGTGACAATGAAATTCTGAAATGGTCATACAAAATGAGTTCAAGTGTGGCTGTTTATTTTATCCTGGTACATTTAGTCACATAAATATCTGACTGTGTGGCCGTTCAAAAAACAGCATGTGTGACGAAATCCCATATTTGTACTAGTGATACCTTGTTTACAATAATAGTCCCTGCGTGTAGCAGTTGGTCTATAGCTAGTCCAATTCATGTGTAAGACGCCAGCTTTACTAAAATAGTGAGGCTAACAATCTCTCTCCAAGATTGTGTCACATGTGAATTGGTTACAATGTTTTCTACAAGCAAAAATAAAGAAAAATGATAAGAATGAAGTCTAGCATTCCTTGAGATTGTCTTCAATGACCTTGATCTACTTGAATGCTCCACCTTTATTTCTTCAGCTTATAGACGAACACACTGTAGTATACTGCTGAGGATGACTTAGAAGTTTTCTCTATCGATGATCTCGGTTTTGATTGGATTTCTGCTCATAACTTCTTGACATGTCTTCAACAACTTTCTTCATACACTTCTGGTCAATTCAAAGTTTCTGAATTAGCTGCATGTCTTGAATAACTTCATTTTCCTGCACTTCTGGTCATTTCGCAGTTCATTTCTCATCCTTGAAGTTCCCTTATCCGAATACTTCGGCATTGATATGAATTATGCTCCGAACTTCTTGTGCAGTATCTAGTTGAGGTTTTACTCCCTCTCAACTAGTAGGCTCTTTTTTCTTCATCATCATCCCTGAGACTAATAAGAATTAATGCACTCGTCTTGAGTCATACAACCTCCTCTAGCTCGGCTCAAAGACCTTTCTCATGATGGAAAATTTGTAGGGAAGGGATGATATTATCAACATCGACTCACTTAGGAAGCATTCTAGTCTCGAAGTACACACTTTATCCCTTTACCAAAGTCAAAACGGTAACACCAAAATCAATTAAGACCCGGAAATGCACCTTTTTCCCTCTAGGAACGTGCATATATAAATTGCAACACAAAAGTCAATTAAGTCCCAAGTGTGCGCAATTTATCCCTCTATGTAGTCAAAACGGTAATATCAAAACTGTAATCATAAAAATCAACTAAATACCGGATGTACACATTTCTCCCTCCAAGATGATGACTAACTGAGGAATCATCCTACACATGTGTACATCTTATGCCAACTGGAACTGCTTACTTAGCTTCATAACCCGTAATTGCATAAGCAATGGTCTGTGATAAGATGTCGGTACTCTCTTTACAAATCTCTCTTGATCAACCCGATCTAAATCCCCTTATCAATTCTGTAGGCTAATACTGATGACCACTGATGGAGACAACCCGATGAAACAAACTCGAGAATGAAGCAAAATCCCTGACTTGTGACTTAATCTTGTACTATTCGTGTGGTGAAGAAACGGTGCAGAGGCAAATCTCTGAGTACCATATACTCACCCAAAAGTATACAAAAAATACATCACCACTTGAAATCTCCTCAACGACGTGAGATACTGAGTACTACAATATAACTCCTTAAAGTGATAGCTACTTTGTGGGTATAGGTAGAAAGAATCACAAAAGCAACTAGATATTCAAGTCTTCGTCACTAACCCAAGTCATCTTCATTGTGGAGAAAGAAAGAACCGAAGAAGAAATAATTACACTCCTCGTGAAAGCCTACTTCAATCCCAAATATGCAACATCGTACAAAGAAACCCCGTAGTCATTAAAATTCAATAATAGCCGTTATGAATGAAGGTGAATTTTGATAAGGATCGTTTTTAGTGTAATGTATTATGTTTGTTGTGTTGTTGTTCGTGATTTTTATTGTTGTTATGATCGTTAACGGAGATCGGCTCAAAAAATATACCATACGAATGGTCCATCCAAGTAATAAAACCCGGTCACTTAGACATTACCCGACATAATATTGTTTTAAAACTTCGGCCTAATCCGATAACACGAGCCCAAAATAGTTAAACTATGATTATTTTCGGGCCCAACATTAATCATAACTCATCCTAAAATCATTCAAAAAAAAATCCATCCCAGGATCCGTATGTTATTTCCTGGCCTAATCATATATACGATTTCAGCCCATGTTGTTTGTTAAGACCTCTAGCCCAACTCTATTTCAAACCTTTCGGCCCATGAGGTTTATACATCATCACCGGCCCAGTTTTAAAACAACCATAACTGGTCCATTTCATATTAACCCAATCCACCATTCTCACCCTAATTCTTAGGGTATATAACACCATCTAAATCCCTAATACTTCTCATATCTTAACCCTAATTCTAATCACAAACTCATCACCGCTCCTTATCTCTCTAAAAAAAGGAAAATGCAGATCCAAGAGAAACAAATCCATCATATTACTTCATCTACAAACAAAAGAAATACTAAATCCATTCTTCCTATATGAAAGAAACGCAGTAACCATACCAATCATTTATCAATTCCAGTAATCTCAATCATATTTTTGCTACCATCAAGCTTAGACCACGAATACCCATTATTTCTACATAGATCAGTTCAAACCACAAACGGAGTTAAGAATCACAAAGTGTTTGATTTCAAGATCCTTTGGAGGGTCTCAGGTAGGGTCGACGATTGTTCTAGTTTTATTCTTACATCGAAACAAAGATTTGAGAGTAACAAATTTGTTATGGCTCACTCTTTATTGTCGAAAATTAAAGAAAAGTTTTGGCTTTATAGATCAATGATGGTTTTATTTTCGTGTTATGATCTTTTGATGATCTTGAAACACACGAAAAGAAAAAAACTGAGATCATTTAAGTTAATCAATTAAGTTCGAGTCTAGTTTATGATTGGAGGAGATGGAGATGTTGTATTGACGATGGGATTAAGAGAGTATGTTTAGATTTGTAGATTTGGATTTGTTGTATTTGATTGATGAATATTGTGACGATGGGTTATGTTGGTTGTTGATTTGTGTCGATGGGATATATAGGACTAGTAATGGGATTTGTATTGAAGCCGTCGTTGATGTTTGTAGACGTTGTTAATTCGGTTCATGATACAGAGATGCTAATCCGGTCACCAAAAGAAACTGCGTATCCGGTCATAGTTAAGAAACTGCGAGTTTGGTTAATGAAGAAGCTGCGAGTTCGGTTAATGAAGAAGCTGCGAGTTCGATTAATGAAGAGGCTGCGAGTTCGGTTGCCAAAAGAATTGCGAGTTCGGTTGACAGACTAGCTGCGAATCCGGTGATGCTTGATATTTTGAATCTGGTGTCCTTGTAAATGTATAATCGTCCTTGTAGTCCTTTCTTTTGTTTGCTATAGAAACCAACAAAAAAGCTGAAAATGTACATTCTTGTCTTACTTTTCAAACCGTGTACAAACTGAACAACTGAATAAGCTTTAATAAGCTCAAAATAAGCTTGAGAAAAGCTGTTAAGCCACGTGAATAAGCCACGAAAAACAACACAAAAAGCTTTATGAATAAGCTCAAAAACACAATAGAAACAAGCAATAAGCTCAACTTTCTTTTGATATTCATGAAAAAAGGTTAACACACTAAAAAGATTGAGACTTGTGGCTGTTTGTACCAGAATAAGCCTGAAAAAAATAAGCAGAAATTAAACTGAAATGAGCACGCAGCCCATGAAACAACAAGCATACACCAAAAAGATTATCAATTGTGGCTTTTTATTAAAAAAACATGAAATAAGCTGAGAAATAAGCTTAATTAAGCTGATAAAACACAACAACAAACACAAATACAAAACACCCTCGGTTATCTCTTTATACCAATTGACACGAATCAAAAACACCTTATTCGGGGGGTCGGGATTGATCAAAATAAACAAGATACAACATTGTTCTAGTGAGAGAAAGTAGAGAGAGGGTGAGATGAACAAAAGGAAGAATATTAGATTAGAATGAGAAAGGGAAAAATAAGAATGAACATCCACCACCCCTCATGGAGAGCCATGAGGGGTATTTATACTAAAAGAAAAAGCAAATTATTCCTAGTTTACATAAATGACTCCTGCGTCACACAGTGTCCAAGACTAGTCCAATTCACGTGTAAGACGCCAGCTTCACTAAAAAGTGAGGCTAACAATCTCCCTCCAAAATGGTAACAGTCTAGGGGGGGGTTGGTACTTAGTTAGAAATTTATGTTACCGTTTTGATGTTACAATTTCAACTACGCAGCGGGATAAATTGCTTTCACTTGGGACTTAGTTGTTTTCTCAAGGAATACTGGACTTCATTCTTATCATTTTTCTTTATTTTGCTTGTAGGGAACATTATAACCAATTTATGTTGTTGACGCCATCTTTGAGGAGATTGTTAGTGTTAGGTCTTATTATATCTTTGAATCAACGGTATCAATCAAGAAGCTTAAGAGATAAGTAGATGAGGGAAATATACAAAATTCAAATTTTATAAATAGAGGGAAAAGGGGAAATGTTTATACAGTGCATCACCCTCTAATGATGATTAAAGGGGTATTTATAGGAGAAGGAAGGAGCCTTCCCTTCCTTTATTTTTCACTTCTAGTCCCTAATCTTTGGTAATTATGCTATTTCTTTCTTTTAGCATAATATGAAGAAATTCTTTAAGGACGTTAAACATTACTTTTGGGACGACCCCTACCTTTTTTGGATTTGTGCGGATCAAATTATTTAACGGTGTGTGCATGGCCAAGAAGCTTTTGATATCCTCAAAACTTGTCATGAAGGACCCACTGGGGGCCATCATAGTGCCAATCTCACCGCTAAGAAAGTATTTGATGCCGATTTCTTTTGGCCGACCATATATCGAGATGCCCATACTATGATCAAATCTTGTGATACGTGTCAACGTCAAGGCAAGATTTCACAAAGAGATGAAATGCCTCAAAACGCTATTCAAGTTTGTGAAATCTTTGATGTATGGGGTATCAATTTTATGTGTCCATTCCCGTCTTCACGAGGGAATAAATACATTCTCATATCCGTTAACTATTTATCAAAGTAGGTAGAAGCGAATGCGCTCCCCACTAATGATGCTCGAGTTGTAGTTAAGTTTTTGAAATCTCTTTTCGCCTGATTTGGAACACCTAGAACTATTTTTGTAATGATAAATCTGCTAAAGTAATGTCTAAGTATGGGGTCACTCATCGTCTTGCTACCACTTATCATCCATAAAGGAGTGGATAAGTGGAGGTTTCCAATCGTGGATTGAAACGTATTCTTGAGAGGACGGTTGGTGAAAACCGTGCCTCATGGTTCGATAAGCTAGATGACGCTCTATGGGCATTCCGTACCGTTTTCAAGACACCGATTGGTTGTACTTCTTATAAGCTCGTGTACAGAAAGTCTTGTCATCTACCTATCGAGTTAGAGCATAAAGCATATTGGGCATTGAAACATGCTAATTTCGATCTTAACCAACGGGTGATTCACGAAGCTTCATCTTAATGATCTTAATGAGCTTCGTGATCAAGCTTACGAGTATTCTTTGATATATAAGATGAGGATGAAGAAGCTTTTCGGACTCTAAGAAAAAAAATCAAAAACCGCCATTTTGCAATGTTGGTGATCGAGTTTTTCTCTTCAACTCTGTCTAATGATTTCTTGGGAAAGCTTAAAAACTTTGTTGGTCAGGACCCTTTCACCAGCACCAAGTTTTTCAATACGGACTCCATTAAATTATCTCAAACCCGATGGTACAAACTTTAAGGTGAATGGTCATCGTGTGAAGCTTTTCTTTTAGAGGGGACTTACCACCAAGGTAGTCCAGGATCTCCAAACTTTCTCCAAGAGTCGAATGAATTACGGGGTATCGAGTCATAGCTATGTGACTCGGTTGCATATAAACAAAGAGCCTTCATGGGAGGCACCCCATGCTTATCTTTCTATCTTCTTTCTTATTTCTATTATGATGTGAGGAGGCTTGTACTTTTCCGTTTCTTGTTGTTTATGATTGTTTGTAGGATGGACCTAAAATTTTTTAAAGACTCTCGCGTTCGGTGTTTTGTCCCGGTTCACTCAAGCTTCCTATCCTTTGCTTGCAATTAGTTTGGGGAAATCTGATATCCTATGATTATTATTGACTAACATTTATCTTTTAGCATACTTGATAAACGGCTTGAGATTTTTGTGATACTCTCTTCATGCTTGGGTTATGCATTCGACTTGTTGAGTTCTAGTATGGGGTTTTTTAGGCTAGGAAACATTGAGGACAATGTTTAATTTTAGTATGGGGTAGTATATCTTCGATATGATCTGACCTACTTTTGCCCGTTGTTCTCACGTACCTCGTTTTCCCACAAAATTATATATAAAATTTAAATTTTCAATAATTAAAATAAGTGTTTTGTCACTATTTTACTTTCTTGCTTGGGTGTAATGAATTAATTGTTACTCGATTCGAGCGTGATGCGCTCTAGCTTGTTCCTTAACTTTTAGGCTAAGCGTTCGCGGAAATTCGCGAAGAACAAAAAATGATAGAGTTAAATATGAGTGGGATGCTAAACAAGGATTATTTGGAAATCTTAAGAGCTCATGTATGTACATCTGTGGCTTTTTTCCCATAAGCTCTCTAAACATAATGGACTAATAATACCATGCAAGTTTTTGGAGAATTAAACTTAAATCAACAATTTTTATGTAGTAATTTAGCAAAAATTTTTTAGTCTCGGTTCAAACTTATACTTGAATTTTTTAAAAAGAAGTCTTCTCTATATAAAGTAAAATAAATAAAAAGTAAAATAAAAAAATAAAAAATAATAATAATAATAATATAATAAAGAATAATTATAAACTGTGGGCTGATAAAAGTTTGTTGTATCTTGCCGGCTCACAACCGATTTTACTGCTGTCTAAGATTGAAGCCCAAAGTAAGGAATTAAAATCTGAGAGCACTGATCAATGTTTTGATGCATTTGCCGGCTCACAACCGATGTTGCAGCTTTCTAAAAGGTCGAGGGTTACAATTGCATAAATGTTATGTTTAATATTAAGTTTAAATTAATAAATTGAGTCTCTTTTTGTTATATGTAAATATGATTTTCCAACTTTGACTTTTTTTTTTTAAGTTTTTAAATAGCTATCGTATATAAGGAGTGAAACCTGAGAGTTTTTGAACCTAAGGTCCGTGTGTCCCGATGCTAGTCTATGTGGTGGTGTCAAAAGACTGGTTCTTAGCCGCTAAGGTTGGGATTTGTGCCGAGACGAAAGTTGCTACATGGATGATTCTAGCCTTTAAAATTTTATTTCTCATGTGGACAAATTACGTTAAAACATAAAATTTTGCAAAATGTTGATCCATGGTTGAAATTCAAAATAGCACATTCACCTAAGATATAATAATTATCGGGAGTGAAAAGTTCACAAGTTGCAAATGTGAGCAGTGTTAGCATTTTAACTCATATTTAGCGGTGATTTCGTTTTAAGCTTGGTTTGGAGCAAATGAAAAGTCGGGGACGATGAATTTATTCTTTTTGGGGCATTCTCGGATCGAAATGCATCTTGTTCTATGATCCCTAAATGGTTATGGAAATAACGAAAGTCGGAATATTCTAGTTAGTTTTCATATAAAAAAAATTATAAAAATGGAAAAAGTTTTTAAAAATAGGAAAATGAGGTGTTTTAAAACTTGTGATTTCTTAAATTCCCCAGATTAGTCTTTGTACTTTTCAAAAGATTTAGTTTGGGGAATTTTTGATGTATTTGGTTTTAAAGCATATAATATTGCTGTAGGGACATTGCTGCAATCATTAGTTTGGGGGATTTTTTTTTTTTTTGATATGTGAGATATCACATACTCTTTTTATTACCAAAATGGCCTTATTAAAATGAACAAATTGTACAATTGTTTTGCTTGTATAATTGATTTTTTTGTTCATTTTGTGATGTGTAGGTACGGATATTGCAAAACATCACAAGGGAAACGGTCAAAACTGGAGAATACACGAACACGGGAATACGGATTGATGTGACAAGAGCCGGATGTTTCTAGCAATAAGGTAACAAAAGTCAACCTTGGCATACAAAGGTTCCAACTCACAAAAAGTACAAAACCTTTTCAAAATACCCAAATGAGCCGTATGTTAACCAAATTCAAAATAAGTCCTTAAAACCCCTTAGCACGTTAGTCTTATCCATTAAGGGACTAACGGTCGTTAACCCTCTATAACAAAATCCCTTAAATCACAAGCCCGAGCCCAATCATAACCTGTGGCCCATTCCTTTTTTGTACCCGAGCCCAAGTCAAACAACCTTTACCCCCGGGTCAAACAATAACGTATAAAAGTAAAAAAAAATAAGCGGGAAAAGTTGTTGTTACTGTTCATCGTCGTCCCAAGTAATTACCCTGCATAAAAAACAAAGGGTAAAATTCAATTAAGAGCGTGGAACAAAGATTCGAGTACTATGCTACACGCTGGCAAGCGAAACGTCACCAAAGGGCTTTGATTGGTCAAGATGACTCAAGAGGATGACACGCGGGCTCAAGGAAACACACTCCAAATGAGAATTTTGCACTAAAATCAATGAAAAAGAAGCACAAGGCCTCTGACACATGGAATGCCACGCTGGCAATCCGTGTGATCACATATTGATCCAACGGTGAAGACTGAAGATCTAATGATTGCAAGGAATGAAGGGTTTGGATTAAGAGGAGCATATGAGACCTAGAAGCTTCTCTCTCAGCCTATATAAAGAGCTCCTCACTCACTCACAAGAGGCATCTAGTATCTAGGAGTAGTTTTCTTAGTGTAGCTTATAGTTTATTTTAGCTTAATTTCATGTAATTTCAGCTTATTGCTTTTAGATAAATGTACTTTTCTTTTCATTTAAGCTTGTAATCAGTCTTTCAATATTAATAAAAGTGTGTTTTCTTAATGTTCAATTATCAAAGTGTGTTTTCATTTAATAGAATTGTGAATTAATAAGCTCTTTAATGATTTGTTAAATCTCAATAAGCTGTTATTTTTAACTAACAAGCTAGTATTCACTTAGTTAAGCTTTCAAAAGCTTAACTAAGCTTATTAAGACTCAAGTCCACAATCAAATTTACCTCAGCTTATTATGGAAGGGAAGCCAATAAGGGATGGGCTTCCAGGACCTCACCAGCTTATCCTAGGATAAGCTGGAGCTTGTTGATAGCTCATAAGAGCAATTTGATAAGCCTTGTTTAGAGCAAAGGCAATTGTAAGTTCTCAATTTCTTTTTACAGCTTAGCTTTGAATTTCAGTTTATCATGGCTTATTGTTTGCTTATTGCTGTTTAGATTAGCTTATTAATGCTTAATATAGTTGTTAGAAGCTTAATTTGTTTGCTTATTAATTTAGAATCTTAGTTAACTCTTATTTTCTATAAAACAGTGAAAAAAAAACCAAAAATATTAGAATAATGATTAGCTTATTGTTCTAGCTTATTTGTCTGTTTAAAAAGTGCTTATTAGGTCTTAATATAGCTTAATGATATCTGGTATTTGTAACTTGTTCTTTAAATTTCAAATTTATAAGCTTAATTTGGATTTTAACATTTTAAAGGGGTGTTTGGCATAACAGTACTAACTGAGAGTTAGTACTGCTATAGGCCTTTTGTTCCTTTAAATTGATTTTAAATCTAATTTTTAGGTTTATAAGTTTAGAATTTGGAAGTTAGTTTGGTTTAATCAAGTTTTCATAGGATTGTAGATGGTTAAGTTTGAATCTGTGATCATTAGATCAAGAATTTAAGCAATGTTAGATCAAATTAGTTCTAGTTGTGTTTGCTGCTTTAATAGTACTTGTTTGAGTGTTATCTTAGTATAGAAATCAAGTTCTTAAGCCTGCACTAGTTGGACTTGAGTTTTTGGCTAAATTTGTGTCAATTGCATCAGCAGCTTAGAATAACATATGGCCTTTTTCATGCTTAATTATCAGAGGTTTAATTTAGTTTTTAGGATTTAATTTTTAGTTTACAAGTAGAGTTTATAGTAGAGTTGATATGTTTGAGTTTATTTTAGCTTAACTAGGTTGTTTGACTATCTGTTTTTAAGCTGCAACTAAGCAATTTGTCTTTTCAAAACCTAAGTACACTCAGTACATACTGAGTTAATAAGCAGTTTTCATTTAGAATTTTCATTGTTCATTTAAATTTCAAAATGTTTTTCAATTATTGTTTTAAGTAGTATTTTAGGTACTCTTTTTAGTGTAATAAGCCAAAAGTCCATAAGAATCGTTTAGCTTATTGAAAAATAAGCTCAAAGTTGCCCTCGTGTAAACATTCGTAAGGAGACATTAAATGCAATACGTTCTTCAACGCTGAGATTTGTCACTTTTCCTTGCACGAGAAGAAGCAAATATCTTCAATGTTTGGATCTTTTTTCTTAGTCTATGAAAGTCGCCTTCTTTGAACTTGTAGAGAACATCATCATCCCTTCGTACAGTAATCCAGTCAAGATGCTTATAATCATGCCATTCGACTATTTCAACCTTAGTGACAGCAATAATCCGTCTTTTTGAATAGACGTCACGAGCTTGATTCCTTAGGTTGCAATGCATTGAACTGTATTCGCTTTTTACCCAATGCGAGATTCCCCAGAGGGCGAATTTGTCGTATTTGACGATCGTTTGACTCCACATTGAGTTAGGCACTAAGTCTTCTATCCATTTGATATTCCCGTAATCTGCAGCCGTAGTAGTCGTAAACTGAGTAGTAGTACCTTTCAGGCTTGACACACCACCACGTTAGATACTCCAGGTCGGTATTGATGAAGTGTTGATAATGGTATAACACGACGACCTTGCGAATTTTGGAACTCAACGGTATGTGGCTGTAACAGGATCGTGAGGATATTGGCGACCTTCAGGGTTGATCCAATCTAATTTTTCGGTTGTGGCTTTGTAGACCTCCTCACAAAAATATTCCAGCTCAGTCAAACTCTTGCAAGTGCCTTTCATCAGCTCAAATGTTGGACCTGCTAGCAATTCAGGTGTTAGAGTTTGAACATTTAGCCGGTTCAGCACAAAAGCGGAGAAGTCAAATGTAGAGTCGGTTAGTTCATCGAACGACTCTCGAGGGTCTTGTTGTGCCAGATTGCTTAACCAAGGTTGGACAGTTTCATGAACGGCAGGAACAGACTTATTCCATGCATGATCCGGAGAAGGTAGTCTTGTAGGTTGTTGAAACCAATCAGGAAGATGTTGGACCTCTTCTTCTGCTTGTTCATCTTGGACACCTGTTTCGAACTCCTGGTCTGCAGGTCCTTTAAAGACATCTGTAGATTGCATAGCTTCCTCTACCGGAGCAGATTGGCTAGCAGATTTCTTGTGAGTCTGAGATCCTGTACCGGTAGTCTTTCCTGCTGTCTTTGTTGTCGTTTCACTTGGTGCACTGGTAGAAGCGGGTTCCTTTCCTGACCTTCTTCTCTTGGACCCCCGGTCTGTTCCAGCGGAGGGTTCTTGATCATCATCTGCATCATCTCTAGGTCTTTTAATTGTGACAGTATCGCCATATGTATCTAACAAGATTTTGTCGGCTTCATACGCCTCAACTAATGCCTTGTAGAGCTGTCTCTGAATGTCTGACCTGTTGATAGAGTTGTTTGCTTCCATCTTGTCAATTAAGATCTTTTTCAGCTCTAGTTCTGAAAGATTTGCAGCTACAGCATGAGATGTGTTGGCTTCCTTTGATGATCGCACCAGAACCTCAGACTCGAGTTGATCGGTTACTAACTTCTCGACTTTTGGAATAATTTTGGAGACTTCCTTTTTGACCTGTTCCTTGATGATTTTCTTCATTCCGTCATCAATTGACTCAAGGAATATTGATTTGCAGTAGTAGACTCTTCTCTATTTGTATACTTTAATTGGACTGAACGTCCACTGCTTCCGCATTTTATTTGCTAGTAATTGATCAACGGTGCTAGGATTAGGGAGAGCGCTTCAGGCATATTGATTGGTTTGCTTGAGTTCTGAGCAGTTGTTCTTCTACGCTTTTCAGTTATATCAAAGCCAAACAACGAGGCAAAGTTAGGAAGATTTTGTAGTAAGGAGCTTGTAGTAGTTGTCGGTGTCATAATTGGTGGTTGTTGAGTTTGAATGTCGACGAGGATTACGGTTGGTTGGAGGGCGATTTGATTTGTGCAGTGAAGGATGGCTCCATGTGCTGTAACAGAAGTATCAATGAGAGAAGTGGCTTCAGTATGTTGTCAAAAAATATCATCAACACCAGTATCTTGGGTTGGATTCAGCATGTTGGAGACGAATCCAGATGATACAGACGAACTTTGTTGTTGACCATCAGGATTAACCAGAGTTAGGGTCACATGAGTGTCTTCAACATCTGTCATTACTTTATCTCTTCCATCATAGAGTCGGTATTGGTATCTTTGCCTGCCTCATTCCTTGATCCTCCTGTATATGTAGCCTCCTTCATCGACTTTGCTCCTTTAACATTCGTTTCCTTCTACCTCATTGTCATATCTTCTTCATCTGATGATGAAATTACTGAGGACCCATTTTTTTTTTTCCCACAATTTCGGTTTCCTCTTCGTGTATTATATCATCATCATGAGTCGTGAGCTTAGGATGGACAAAATCATCACCATCATCATCTGATTCAGTCAGTTCTTCATCATCATCATCTTGAGCTTTCTTATCATCGTCATGTTCATCATCATCTTCTTCATCTTGAGTAGTCTCATTAACGTCATTTTTATCTGCATCGTCATCATCTTGAGCTTGCTCATCATCTTGATCATCGTCACTTGATTTCCAAGAGATATCATCCTCTGAGTCATAATCAGGTGCATCGGGAACCCCTGGTATAACACCAGTTCCTTCATCTGCACCAGAACCACTAGCATGAGAGCTATGAGTTTCTTGACGGCTTCTCTTTGTGATTATTTTGAGTTGCTCAGCCTCTGTCAAGTCAGCCTCAGAGATAGTCTCCAACTCTGAAGTCTTCTGTTTTGCTTTTCCAGACTTCTTTTCCTTGGGGGTAGTGGGAGGCTTCTGTTGAGTGATTATGTCTGTAGTAGCTTTCTTCTTGCTTCCTTTTGTCTTAGGAGGAATTGTTCCTGAAGCCCTAGCATAATACTCTTTGTATGATTCAGAGTTGCGGATGTCCTCGTTGGTTAGTGCCACTGGCAAGATAGCCCCGTACAACTGAGTAGCTTCATTCCTTGAGATGACATTGATTGTTGTGAACATTGGGTCATCTCTGGCATAGTGCCAATTGACCTTGTTTCTTCTAGGAATTGAAGGATCTTTTTCCATGACAAAGTTGACGACTAACTTGGTGAACCGAGGATAGTACATCGCACTGCCCTTCTTCGTATTTTTGTTCTCAATCTTGAAAATGAAGTCCTCCCACAGAAGATATGCATAATCAACGTTCTTCTTATTGTACATACCCCACAAGATTTGAGCTTGAGAAAGACGGAGACTGTCATATGATGGTGTACCGCTGAGACATTTGTTGATTACAGCAGCAAATGATCTCCAGGGTTGATGCAGTTTATTGACATTAACGTCAGTGATCTTCCTTATATCTCCAGAATGACCAAGACTAGCTAGAAAAGATGAGGATCTCCTTCTCAAAGGTGTTCTACAAACTTCTTATTACCGACTCCTAGGGCAATTGTAAGAATGGTCCTGAAGTGCTCAAGGACCGATGATGTGCTTCTTGTTATTCATCTTATAAATCGGACAGATCGATATGATAAAAGCAGAAGCCCAGAATTCTGCATGTAGATCTCTGAGCATTTCTGCAGTGACATGGAAGCCTTGTAGAAAGGAGTGAGCTCTTTAAGGCCATCGTAGACCACTTGAAGGGTGCTTCCTTTGTGTGACATCCGAAGTAAGCGAGATTACTTTTCCAATCTGAAGTCGGTCAGTAGGAGGCCATCAATGCATCATCCAAGCAATCTGATCCGTATAGAGAGTGCCTGAGCCTGTTTAAGAAAGAGTGAGTGCAGTTTATACAGAAAAACTCCATCAGTACTTCTATGAGAAACCTTTATGACTTTAAGCACTTTTTGAAGGATCAATCTACTTAGATAGACAAATAGCGTGTAATACAAAGTACTTATCCTACAATAAGTCGAAAATTTTTAAAAATTTTTTTTTTAGGTTAACCTTGGTTTTGTCAAGCTTTTACTGTCTATTTTAACCTAAGAGATTTGTTGAATTTTAATCTTAGTTAGAAGAAAATTTGATCTTAAGTGTGTTATGTCAAAAAATTGGTCAAGTGTTGACAACTCTACTCGTTCGGTCCTCAAAAGAACACCTTGATCGGTTTTCCACAAAATTACGCTCGTTCGGTCCTTATTATAAGCACTCGTTCGGTCCTTATAAGCAAACACTCGTTCGGTCCATAATATCAATTACTCGTTCGGTCCTTACTACATGGCACTCGTTCGATCCACATTGACAGTTGCTCGTTCGATTCATATTGACAATCACTCGTTCGATCTAGTCAAATGGTCGCTCGTTCGGTCGTTCGATCCTCACAAACATGTGCTCGTTCGATCCTCTCATTTAGACACTCGTTCGGTCTAGTCAAATAATCACTCGTTCGGTCCTTTCAAGGAATTACTCGTTCGATCCTCACATGATTCACTCGTTCGGTCCACACTAAAACTTCACTCGTTCGGTCCTCAATAGAATTCACTCGTTCGGTCCTCAACAGACTTCACTCGTTCGATCCACAAAGGACTTCACTCGTTCGGTCCTGTCTAAACGACACTCGTTCGATCCTTTCTAACATACACTCGTTCGACCCATGTTAGATTACTCGTTCGGTCCATAAATCACTCGTTCGACCCTTACACTTAGACACTCGTTCGATTCACAACTCATTATTCGTTCGATCCATGCAGGTTATATTCGTTCGATTTATACAAGTATTGATTGATTGGTTTCTTATCTTTGTGCTATATCGACTCTAACGGCTAACTCTTATTCTAGCTTATATTAGACCACGATATAACACTTTCACACACAAACATTTAATATTTATGCATTTATCTATTCAAAAAAGTACACAACAATCAAGAACAGGTTCGAAACATAACGAATAATAACATTTGACTATCCTATATATTACACCTAATACAATCAAAAGCCCTCAATCAATTGAAGTATTTAACCAAGTTCGATTATAAGAACCCTAATTTTAAAATTAGGGCAACTTCAATCAAATATGGTGAAATCATTTAATTCCTTTAGGATTCGAGTTGATTAGGTGAAGAAAAACATGATTTCAGTTATACCTTTGATATGAAACGGAGTAAGTCGGCTAGATTGAAGTGATTCGAGTGGTAAGTGTTCGAGTGTGTGTTTGAGTGTGTGTAGAGTTCATGAACAGTGATGGGAACGGGTGATGATTGGGGGGTGTTATTGTTATAAACGATTTCTAACTTTGACACTTTTGGCCCCTCATCTTATACTACTTATTAATCTTACACATTATGTTTTATAAGGTATATTCAAGTTAAACAAATAGCACACTTGGTCCTTAATGTTTTATACTCTCATACCTATAGACATAATTTAGCAAAACTACACCCTAAAGGCATAAAACAAGTAACACATAAAGCACAATCGAGTTAAACTTAATTAACTTTCTATCATGAGATATTACGTTATCGTTTGAAAATCTTTTTCCCTTTTTACAGCTCATTTGATCATGACAAAGAAATTTGACATTCTCTCCCCCTCAAACAATGACCCGTTTTCTATTTAAAGAGCTGTAGACATTGTTTGAGAAGTCAAATGTATCTTGAAAATTATTTTCAGATGATGGAATGATTTTGTATGTGACAAAACAACAAACACCAAGATAAATAAGATTTCTCTTATTTATTCACATAGATGCACTGAAACGTACACTTATGGATATAGGAAGCACGGGTTGTGATGCAAAGTAATCACAAGCCTTTGCATGGTCATAAAGTAGACCATGCCCGAGAATAAATTCCCGTTGAGAGGCCAAGTTTTCTTTTTGAAATACTTGCCTTTAAGATGATGACCGGGTTGCTATCTGAAATAATAGCAAGCCATTTGGCATGTTTTGAAAACATTTGTAACTTCTGCTCGAACTTCATTTACAGGCTTGTATCATTGTTAAATGACATTTCTAAGACCGTAAATGTTATCGATTTCAGAAGACATGCCATTGTAAAACTTCTTTTTGAATTTTTCTCATTTTTTAATTTTGTATTTTGTTTTTGAAAAATATATATAAAAGAAAATCTTTTTGGTTTTTCTGATTTTATAAAGTTTTCTTGAGTTATATTATATAATTATGATACAAAGGTATTGAATATGGTACCACACTATTCAATCAACGTCATCTGCCAACTTTTTCAGTAGTCTATTGGCGTAAACTTTTCGCATAACCAGCTTGTTGATTAGAAATTCAATTCTTTCTCTGCCAAGTGGATATAGTGATGTGTCCGCAATTGATACTCCGTTGTTGACAAAGTAAAGTTTCGATACCCCATTTTCAACATGATTTTGATGAAATGAAACCTCTGTTGTTATTGCTTGATCTGGATGTTGAAACGTTGTTGCAGCATAAGGCAATAGCGCTTTTTGTTATCACAGTACATTGGAATTTTATTGAATCCAAAGCCATAGTCGGTAAGTTGTGATCTCATCCAAAGAACTTGAGCACAACAACCACACAGGGTAATATATTCAGCTTCCGTACTGGATATCGCAGCGCTTTTCTGCCTTTTAGACGACCAGCTAACACGTCTATCACCTAAAAGTTGCATACTACCAGAAGTGCTACGGCGTATATCTTGACAACCAGCATGATCCGCATCTGCAAATGCTATTAGAGCAATCAAAGAATCCTTCGAATACCATAGACCCCGATGTACGATTCCTTTTAGATACCGAAAGATCCTTTTTACCGCATTTAAGTGCTTTTCGGTAGGCCGAGCCAGATACCAGGCACACATACATATAAAAAATTATAGGTTAGGTCTACTGGCTGTAAGATAAAGGAGGGTGCCGATCATACCATGATAGTGTGACGGATCTGCGGCTTTCCCTTCTTTATCCTCATCCAGTTTGGATTTCTCCACCATTGGAGTATCCACTGGGTCACAAGAGTCAAAACTGTATTTCTTTAAAGATTCAAGGGCATATTTTGACTGGTTAATAAAGATGCCTCTGGGACTTTGAGAAATCTGTAATCCTAAGAAAAATGAGATTTTGCCCATCATTGACATCTTAAATTTTAAACACATGATTTTAGAAAATAGATCACAAAGTTCAGGTGTAGATGCAGCAAAGATAATATCATTGACATAAATTTGTACCAGAAGTAATTCCTTGCCGTCTCT
>BQNB010074459.1:0-31786 GCA_026074375.1 Tanacetum coccineum | reverse complement strand
TATATATATATATATATAATATTAATATATATATATACTATTATTGCTCGTTCTACTTCTGAAAATATTTCAACTATTATGCGATCATAAAAGTTAATTTTTGGAAATATATTATCAAAAGTACACTAGTGAATCCTTATGGATTATCCGTAATTCTTTACTACTCCGATATTAAACCAAACCTTCATTACATAGGTCATCTTTGTGAACCGTCGTTCGTTACCGAGTGATTTTACTTCTTGACTTTTCACTACTTCAATTCACCATTCGAGGTGAGTTCATAGCCCTACTTTTACTCGTTTTGATTAAATGTTTTATAACTTGGGCTGAGAAACATTGTTGGCTTTTAAAATTGGACTATACGTGAGAATTTCCCCGTTTACGTGTTGCCTAAGTAGCGTTTAGACCACTATTGCCCGAATTATCATAAGCTATTAATCACCTTTAACCGATTGGCTGGTTAAGTGAGCGCGAGTGAATAAATAGATCTATTAGGACTAATTATCCCTATCCGGGTAAGAAGCACTTACTAGTTCGAGTTTACCAAGAACTAACGGATATATGTCATGTCGAAACTAGTTAGGTGGTCTTTGGTCGGACACCTATAAGGGCAAGCACTATGGCAGTGTACATGCCATCATTTCATTATTAGCTTTGGTGTCATGAGCTTAGCGCAACTGATGTGTCGTTGTGTGGTGTATATTTTATTGATTCACGTTTTAAATTTATATTTTGCCGACTAAACCAAAAACAACACTTTAACGGGCAGTGTACCCGATCGGTAGTAGTTTCGTGGTAAGTAGGGTGTCGAACACTTGAAGCGAGGTTAAATCTATCAATTTAATTAATATCTTAGTTATCTAATCTATGTTAATTCTACTCTATTCTAAACCTATGTCAGTCTTGGTTCCTAATTCTAACAGAAAAGGGTGGTTTTCGGTCTGAAAGACTGGCACGGTTTGGTTGGTGACTACAATCAATTCAAGGCACTTTAACCTATGCGAGCTAACTAACAAAAGATAAAAGAGCGGTCGAGCCAAATATAAGAAAACTGTATTAACCATTATTAATCCGATTAGAAAGTTGGTTTGTTTATTAAGTGCAATGATTTCTTCTCTTGAGGTGGCATATCATTCTTAAGACTTAGGCGTACCTAGACACATTAATTCTGTCACAATTAAAGCATCCGCATAAAGCATCCTTATTTGCTGATTATAATCTATCTTAGGGATTAAAGCAATGGTGATCTTGTTAAACCCTAGCTCATAGAGACTTTACCCACTTACCGCTTAATGACAATTCATGCACTAGTAGTCCACTTGTCCAACTATCCAATGGAATTAGAACGTTACTTGTTGAATTATCTAGATCACCTGCTAGTCAACACGATCAATAAACCATCAGCAATAACCAATTAACTAGTTAAACCAAAGCGTATCCTAGACACATAATTAGAAGGACAATATTTGTGTAACTATTATTCTAGATGTATGAATTACTATATGGAGAGCTATCCTATACTCTAGATCTACTTGGTTCGTATCACTAGATCCAGTTGAATGATAGGTCGCATACAAAAGCGCGTAAACAAGTATAAATTGATAAACATAAATAAGCATACAAGGACGTATTGAGCTTTATTCTCTGTGGATACGGCGTATTGAGCTTTATTCTCTGTGGTCTTTGGTGAGTGCATGGACGGATACGCCGTATCTTTTGATGGATACGACGTATTGGTCTTTAGAATAGTAATCTTCAAAATAGCTTCATTTAAGCTCTAAAATGCGCGCCTTTTGCTATCTTTCACTAATTACTCCATAATTACTGTAATTCTCAAATATAAACGATTAAGTAACAATTATTTGCAATAACTATACAAAATGGGTTAATAACATGGGATAAATGATGCTATAAAATAGACGTTATTTGATATCATCAAATATCCCCCCACTTGAATCCTACTTGTCCTCAAGTAGCCTTTAGAAGTTTATAAAAATGTATCCCTAAGGATATTTTCCGTTAAAGCACTTATTTGATCTATTACAAGTACACAACCAAACACCTCACGAAATAGGAAGATGAAAACACTCAAATCACTCAACTAATATATGTGGTAACATGTAACTAATTCGCTGAATTGCTCGGTCGTGATGAGTATTCTATCATCAGCTTGGCAAGGATACACATCTCCATCGCTAAAGCTAAGGAGTAACAAGTTTATAAAGGTAAATATGGGTTTTTGTATGGAAAGGCTTACGGTTGATCATTCTACAATCTTTCACCAGAAGTACCACTCCAACAAGGTAGCTGAAGCACACATACATGGCTGTAATGACGGAATAGACATGTGTGTTCGATCACATCCTCATTCGAATAAAACCAACGATTAGGATGAAGAATGATATAGGGTAGGAACCTTCTAACTTTCACCAAAAGTCATAAACCAACGAGGTAGCTGAGACATGCATACATGGCCGTAACGACGGAATAGACATGCACGCTCGATCACATCCTCATTCGCGTAAAACCAGCGGCTAATCATTAGGTGAGAAGGAAGTAAATTGTTGTTAAATAAAAATCAAGAAACAAATAGATTAAGACTTAAGATACAAGTTGCTAGACACTTTTTTCCCGACCGTTACTATGACAAAGACATAACTATTTACAACGTCTTGATCATAGATCAAAAACAACAACCTAAGTTGGCGTTCCCGTAACGGTCAACTTCCCAATCATCCCATAACTTTACATACTCTACAAGGCAAGTGGCGATATCTTCCACTTTGTACAATACTCTACATCGTTGATTTTTCTGAACGTGTCAACGAATAATCGATCCTTCGTGTAATTCCTTCGGTAATTTTGAAATGATTATCTTCAAACTTTCTTTCTCACTCTTTTTGTATTTTTCTCATTTTTTTGATTTTTTTTCATAACTATTCTTCAAATCTCGGTGTAGTTTCACCAACTTCACGATCATAATAATTCCGGATAATTCCTTCGGTAGTTCTTCGTTCTTCGGACTCACCATTAATTGTGATGGTAGTAAAATCACATGAGCTTTGACTACTAATATACATTCCCATTTGCAATGTGCAAATTTCCAACCGCACCAAAGATAGAAAATGACACAAGACTCGGGAAATACAAACTTTACACTTTAAGCAACTAGCAACTGTAAATTAAACTTAATCTAACAAGGTAGGTTAAGGTGTAAGGGTGTAACAAAACAAATAGTTGGTGTAAATTCCTAAAGGATTGGCTCTACGGGTTGTTCTAGTGGATCATCACTCTAAAGATGAGAGTGGAAAAGGGTTTAAACGGGAGGTTAACTAACCGGTGTAGTTAGTTAATAAGCAACATGTAAAGGCGATTTGGGTGTAATCCTAAAATTTACCAATTTAAACAAGTTACTCCATCTAAATCCATAGTACTTATCATTGCGGTCTCGAGTGATATACCAAGCCAAGTTCTAAAGTCTACAACATCACCGGCACACTCATATTTTGTGGAATTTGGGTAAACATTTAGAAACGGAAAGGCTAAATCCTCACAATATCTAACAAGGGTTATTGTGTGCGGGTTATGTAACATGTAATTTCACAAAAGTATGCTTGAAAAAAATTTAAATTTGAGCATAATTTAAGCATTTTAGTGTGAAAAATAGGACAAGTAAACATTCTAATTCCATCCCCCCACTTGAATTATACAACGTCCTCATTGTATATATAAAACATTAAATACGGGAATTAAAAAGAATTAGAATGAGAAACTCCCCTGATAATTGCTCGGTAGATTCTCCAAGTTGCGTTTATGAGCAAGATTGTGTTGAACAGCCGCCTTGAAGTTTCAAGACTCCAACACTTCAGTATCTCCAGATATTTAAATTCTCCACCAATATTCGTCGATATTTCTTTCACGAGGTCCTGTAGAAAATATAGGAAGAACATGTGTATTCCTATCTTGGTACCTACGGTTAATTTAAACTAAACTAAACAAAATAATTACGGGTCAGTCTGGTGGATACGGCGTATCAGATGAATGAATACGCCGTATTCAAAATCTGACAATAATGTTTTTAAAGTGCAATAAAAATAAAGACTGATAACGTCCAGACAATCAATACGCCGTATGGTATGGAGCGGATACGCCGTATTGATGTCTGGGAAGACAGACTCGATAACAAAATTAAATAACATTTCGGGTTGTCTCTCGGGAAGCACTTTTGTTTACAGCGAAGTCTTTAAGTTAGACTTTTCTTCAGCTTCTCTTCTTATTCCATCTCATGCACGCTAATGTGCCCGCGTGTGAGCCATTCTTCCGTCTTCGCATTTCGAATGTATTCGGGTCCTAGATTCAAAACTCCTTTGTAGAACCCCTTAAGCTTTTGGTATGCATGCGAAATTCCATTCTTCTCATCTTTTTCACTTACCTTCAGTAATGGTGGGATCTTGTTGCATTGCTCATTAGTGTGGTTTTAAACCTCAGATGTGATTGCACCATTTGGTAAGTTGCTTCATCATCATTTTGTAAAGGATAATTATCCCTTCGAACTGTTTTGCTTTAATTCTAACTTCTTTTAAGAACGGTTCGCCAACAATAACATCGCCCATTCCTTCATCACGATAAGCATCCATATTTTCTAAAACTGCAAAGTCAGTCACAACGGAAAAAGTTCTAACAAAAATAGGCACATTCATTACGGCTCCTACAACATTATTCCCTTTGTACACCATCTTATCTTTCATTATAGAGTTATGAAACTTTTTGGACATCACATTGACATACAATAATGGGAAAAAGTTTGCGTGAGTGAATTCAAATCCTATCATGCAAGAAAACCTTAAGTTGTGAGCACAATCCATATGGATCTTCTTATCATCGTCGCAATAACTAGGGTAATCATCAATTCCAGTATAAAGATTTTCATCCCTTAGCAGGTTTAACACTTTTGAAAATAATCTTTTCTTCCCCGACCCTTAAAGTAATCTTTCTTTTGTAAACATCAATCTTAGACCAGGCGGTAGACAAAAATGGTCTTCCGAGGATCAAGGGCACTTTGATATCCTCGGGCATATCAAGAATTATAAAGTCTATGGGGAAGGTAAATTTACCAATTTCTACTAGTACGTTTTCAACTATTCCTTTTGGATATTTCACAGTGTTATCCGCCAATTCAATTGTCACCCTAGTGTGAGTTAATTCACCTAATCCTAAGTTAAGGTAGGTCAAGAGAGGCATTACACTAACGCTAGCTTTTAGGTCAACAAGGGTATTGTCAAAGCAAACATTATTAATAAAGCAAGGTAAAGTGAAACTTCTTGGGTCTTTTTCCTTTCGGGGTATGGTGTGATTGATATGTGAAGCTCCATAAGCTTTCGTGAATTTTGGTCCATAGATCCCCTCTTCTTCTTCTTCACAGTAATGATTATCTAAACGACTTGGAAAAGGAACCGTTGTTTGTCTTGACTTGTACACCAGCTTACTGTTCTATCCAGTGGATACGGTGTATTTGGGGAGATCTAATACGGCGTATCGGGTGTGAATTAGATTCAATAGTGGTAGAAATCGACTTGACTTGATCTCTCAAGTTTGTTTTAGTTGAGCTTGGTAGGCTTCTAAATCCTCTTTCCTGTAGTACCTTGCTCATTTGCCTGATTTGTATCTCTAAAGTTTTGATCGATGCTCCTTGGTTCCTTATGGCAGCATCTGTCGTAGCTCGGATTTCTTTGATCAAATTGGAATTTTCTTCGTGTCTCTTTGCTGATTCACTCATGAATTTGCTTAGGGTATCTTCCATAGATTGCCTTCGTTCTTGGTACGAAGGATTTGCGTTGTTCCTTTGATAGTACCCCGGAGCTGTTGCTCTATATCCCCCTCCTTGAAAAGGTCCACCAAATTGCGTGTAGTAAGCTTCTTCGAGAGTTTTCCTTCTTCTTTTAGTAGGCAATCTTTAGTGTAATGGGGTCCTTTGCATTGTTCACATCCTACTTGAGCAGCATAAACTTTTTCATTCACCTTCTTGATCTCTCTTCCTAGATTGTTCAATTATGCTTGTATAGCAGCCAGTCCGTCAGAAGTCTCAGTACTTCTTCCTCTAGATGTTCCATTATGCCATTTTTGAGAGTATTCAACCATTTCTTGGATGGCTACTTTAGCATCAGCAGCAGTCTTCGATGGTATGGCACCTCTTGAGTCAAGAATCTGTCGTGTTGGAATATCCAACCCATTGTAGAACAAAATTACCTCCTGCATCTCAGTCAAATAGTGTTGAGGACACTTCATCAAGAGTTCTTTAAAGCACTCCCATGCTTGATAAAGGGTTTCATCCGGCTCTTGCTGAAAGTTGTTGATTTCCTCCATTTTCTTCGCAGTTCGACCAGGTGGGCAATATTTGTTCAAAAACTTAGTTTTAAGATCTTCCCAAGTTTTGATTGAACCAGTTGGTTTGTTTCTTAGCCAACGACTTGCGGCTCCAGTTAAGGATATAGGGAAGACTCGGAGCATTAGTTGATCCACAGTGATGTTAGGAACATGGAATAAGTCAACGATTTTGAGAACTTTCTCAATGTGTTCATTTGCGTCCTCATTATCCGAACCGCTAAACGTGTTTTCTCGAAGCTCCTTAAGAAATTGGCCTTTCAATTCAAAACTATCCTTTTCCTCAATCTTAGGCCTAGCAACTCCCGATCCATAGTCCGTTCGGGTCTTGTTCATGTATTGCTCCATGGTTTCCGCCATTGCTTCTGCTTCTTCTTCCTCCAAGTATTCTTGGTCAGAAAGTAGATTGAAATCAGGCGATCTCAATTCGTCAAGACTTAGAATCTTGAAGTATCTCCTTGATGATCGGAATTCTCGTTCAGGTTCTTTATAAGGTGTAAATAGTTCATTCGTAGAACTCCTTGTCATGTACTATCTGAAACAAGGGATAAACAATCAATAGGATTTGCTCTGAAGAAAGATAAACAAAATTAGCAAGAAAAATTAAATAGGAAAACCAAGATTTCAGCTTCTGTTCCCGATAATCAATACGTCGTATCCAATGGAAGTGGATACGCCGTATTAATTAGTTTGAGTGAATACGCTGTATTGGACAGAGAACTGGATACGCCGTATCTGATGGAAGTGGATACGCCGTATTCAGCTATCGACCAGAACAATGTATTAAGAAAAACAATTAAATACGCAAACAATTAAACACATATATATACAAGCAAACAATTAAAGATAAATATACAAATATTACATAATATACAAGAATATACACTAATCTAAATTATACTAATCCTAAGGGTTAGATCTAATCTAATGTTAAAAACCAAAATATCAAATAAAAATCCAGATTAATTTTCACTCCTTGGCAACGGCGCCAAAAATTTGATGTGTCGTTGTGTGGTGTATATTTTATTGATTCAAGTTTTAAACTTATATTTTTCCGACTAAACCAAAACAACACTTTAACAGGCAGTGTACCCGATCGTTAGTAGTTTCGTGGTAAGTAGGGTGTCGAACACTTGAAGTGAGGTTAAATCTATCAATTTAATTAATATCTTGGTTATCTAATCTATGCTAATTCTACTCTATTCTAAACCTATGTCAGTCCTAGTTCCTAATTCTAACGAAAAAAGAAGGTTTTCAGCCTGAGAGACTGGCACGGTTTGGTTGGTGACTACAATCAATTCAAGGCACTTTAACCCACGCGAGCTAATTAACAAAAGATAAAAGAGCGGTCGAGCCAAATATAAGAAAACTGTATTAACCATTATTAATCCGATTAGAAAGTTGATTTGTTTATTAAGTGCAATGATTTCTTCTCTCGAGGTGGCATATCATTCTTAAGACTTAGGCGTTACATCATCCTAAGACCTAGACACATTAATTCTGTCACAATTAAATCATCTGCATAAAGCATCCTTATTTGCTGATTATAATCTATCTTAGGGATTAAAGCAATGGTGATCTTGTTAAACCCTAGCTCATAGAGACTTTACCCACTTACCGCTTAATGGAAATTTATACACTAGTAGTCCACTTTTCCAACTATCCAATGGAATCAGAACGTTACTTGTTGAATTATCTAGGTCACCTGCTAGTCAACACGATCAATAAACCATCAGCAATATCCAATTAACTAGTTAAGCCCGAAGCGTATCCTAGACACAGACTTAGAAGGACAATATTTGTGTAACTATTATTCTAGATGTATAAATTACTATATGGAGAGCTATCCCAGACTCTAGATCTACTTGGTCTGTATCACTAGATCCAGTTGAATGATAGGTCGCATACAAAAGCGCGTAAACAAGTATAAATTGATAAACATAAACAAGCATACAACGATAAATCAAGAAATCGAGATAAACAAATACCAAACATTCAGATCTTCATAATAATGGCTAATACCCAAAGGTATTAGCCTTTAAACGTCATAATAAATACAAGAGTAATTATTTAGCCAAGGTAAACTAACCGAGTTAACGAATGATACCAAAAACTGAACGATTACTAAAGTATACCGAATTACACGTTGTCTCCTATGGAATTGATAACGTTGCTCGACCTCTTCTGCTCTTTTTCTCCTCTGAAAATCGACTTTTATGGTTTAGGTATCGAGAATATGATTTAGCACACTTAAAACTCGTTTTTGAGTTTTCTATTTATAAGGTCTGGAAGTCGGTTGGATACGGCGTATCCAAGTGTTGGATACGGCGTATTGGGGATTTCTTGGAGTAGGGACCACGCTTGATATCTTCCAGAATATTATATTGATTCCATATCTTGAATACGGCGTATTGATTCTCTCTGGATACGGCGTATTGATCTTCAGAATAGTAATCTTCAAAATATCTTCATTTAAGCTCCAGAATGCGCGCCTTTTGCTAACTTTCACCAATTACTCCATAATTACTGCAATTCTCAAATATAAACGATTAAGTAACCATTCTTTGTAATAACTATACAAAATGGGTTAATAACATGGGATAAATGATGCTATAAAATAGACGTTATTTGATGTCATCAAAACGCTACGACGTGGGCTGAAGCCTACGACGCCAGGCTTCCTGATGCGACAAACAGCTTGTGGAATGGCGCCATACAGTAGGCTGATGCCATGACGCTAAGAGTAAAAGGTGTGGTGACACACAATACCTCTTCATTTTGGCCTCACCGGGTGCCATGTCATCTTTTCACTCCCACTTTAAAATACCCATTCACTCATAACATACCCCCAACATCCTCATTTTAGCCTCACCACCCACAATTTTATTTTCTTTTCCATTTTTCACACAAATAAAAATATATAAAAGTTAAAACACACACTACCACAATATTAAAAAATAAATCAAAAAATATATAAAATTTAAAACACACACTACCACACGTATTATACCACACACACCTTATCTCTTTTTGCTTTCTTCCTCATCAAACACACACACTACACACACACACTCACACACACAACTTATTTATAAATAATAAAAAAAGAAAACGATAATAAATTCTTTGTTGTTTTCTTGCTCGCTTAAATGGCGAAAATCCTAAAAAACAAAAACAACGAGGGTTGATGGTGTGGTGGCGAGCTGCCACGTATGAACGGTGAGGTCACCTCGCCACCATACCGTTCCCTCTAAGCCATAGAGAGGCACAAAAAAACCTAAAATCGAAACCGAAACCCAAAAAAAACTAAAAACCAAAACCGGTCAAAACCGGGTTTGACCAAAACCGGTCCGGTTTTTGGCCAAAGGTTTGGGTTATTACGTCTTCGATCGGTTTTTAGACCGGTTTTCCAAACCGGGTTCGGTTAACCGGTTTTGAACTGGTTTTGGGCGGGATTTTAAAAAAAAATCCGAATTTTGAATTTCAAACAGGTGGGGACCGGGGAGGAGCGTTTTTTTAATTTTTGGTGTAATATTTACCATTTTGCCATTTTATGTTTAGTATAAATAGAGGGGTTGTGTGTTGGTTTAATTACAACTTTCACAATTTATAATCATAAGCAAAAAACACTCTTAAAAGCAAAACTGAATTTCTTTCACTAATGGCAACTCAATACAGTTCAACTACCACCGGTGTTGGTTCTTCAAGTGCATTGATGATTGTTTAAGTTGTACAAACCACCCGAAACCTCGAAATTTGGCAACACTTCAACCTTTGCAAGGTGTCGGATGGGTCGACCAAGGCTCAATGTAAGCATTGCTTTCATTTTTTGTCGGCGTCATCTAACTCGACGTTGAAGAATCATATCAACCAAAAGTATTGTGAAGCACTCAAGTCGGTTCCGAAAGCAGGTCAATCGTCTATGGCTCGAGATGGGAGTCTTTTTGTGTACAATCCGGATGTTGTTCGTGAACAATTCGCGGGTTTGGTGATTCAAGAAACCTTGCCATTCAACCACTTTGACAACCGTCGAATGACGAGGATGTTTCAAAGGAAAGTCAATTTCCTATTCTATCCCGACCGACGAGTTTGCAACTTTTGATGTCTTGGGTTTTTGGAAATCAAAGGAAAGTCAATTTCCCGTTCTATCCCGAATGGCCCGGGATATACTAAGTATACAAGCTACCTCGGTAGCTTCCGAATCCGTTTTTTCAACAAGTGAAAGGGTGTTATCAATCTGAAGAACAAGACTCACATCGGCGTCTTTGGAGATGTGTATGTGTCTAAAGGATCACTTGGACGCAACCGATCGAATAAAACACACATCAAATCTTGAAAACTCCCTAGACTTTGAAGAAGCGATCTTGGATGAAAAGGTGCTGGTGAATGAAACATTGCCACTGTCCGATGAAGAAATCGCACTAGATTAAGCTGCTTTCGAAGATAGGTCAAACGGATCCGGAGATGAAATTGAAATCACTTCTGATTAGCTTTCCGAATTCCAATGTATTATGTTTTAAGTTTATGTACTATGTTTGATGTATTTCTTTTCCGATGTATTTCATTTTCGATGTATTATGTGTTGTATTAAATAAAAGTTGAAGTTTATTCAGTTTATTTTGTATAAAACGACGAAAAACGAAAAAAAAATAGAAACCGAAAACCGGTTAACTTGCCAAAACCGGTTGGTAACCGGTTGCAAACCGATTTGAACCGGTTCGATTTTTTCCCTACTACCGGTTTGGACCCGAACCGGTTAACCGGTCCAACTGGTTTTTCCTGTGGATTGACCAAAACCGGTTCCTGGTTGACCAAAACCGAAACCAAACCGGTTAACTGGTTTGTGCATTTCTACTAAGCCATGACACCACCGTACCATATGCTCTTATAATAAAACTATAAAAGTTGTATAAACTATAAGAATCTTGTACAAACAAATCTTTCCATAAACAATTATGAGGAGTTTGGTTAGTGGGTTTCTCAATCATGGAATGAGTACGATAGGCATAACAAATGTTTGGTTAAAGTTTTGATTAATAAAGAATGAGTTCTACACCCATAAACTCATTCATGTCTAAAAGGGTACCTTTTGTAACTTATTCCTTTGGCCCACTTCATATTGCTTTATTTTCCTCCACATTTTTCATATTACTCATCTTCTTCTTATCTTCATCCATCATTAATTTTTAATTTCTTCATACAACAAGACACGAGCTACTAAGTTCTATATCACGTCAGTTCTAGATCAAGGTTGTTTATATTACCACCTTTTGATTTCTATTGCAAATTAACAACAGTAAGAATTGAGTCATGAAATTTTGAGTAAAATGCTATTTTTTTATAAGATCAAGTTTGTTTATATTACCACCCTTTGATTTCTTTTTGTGAAACTTTTTTCATCTTGATGCTTTGACTATGATTGGGTGAAGAACATAAAGTCAAATTGGTTTATATATATATGATACCAATTTCACATTTTTTGAAACAAAACATTGATATTGATAACTATAGATTTTATCATATCCATTGTCATACCATCCCATACCAAATCCGATACACATTGTGATTCATGTCGATAAACCAAACGCCCCCTTAATAGACTTTATCAGAAGAACTCCACAAACCAACATCATGCCTTTTTACTTTTTAACTTACCGCCTCAAAAAGTACAAAGTACAAACTCAACTCAAACTCAAACTCAAACTCACGGAACTCAAACCAACAATTAACCAAAACCAAAACCAAAACCAAAACAAAAAGAGATCTGTTTCAAATCCGCCCCTCCCACCTTTCTTTTCTCATCATCACTCTCTTCTTCTAAAGTCACATAATTCAAACCCTAATCTTACAATCAATTCAAATCATCAAATTAGCCGATTAATTTCACGCTAATCGTTTAATTAAACCGGTAATAAGTGTTAATTGACGGTTAATTTCACGAATCTGTGAAAATTAGGGTTTTTGAGCGATTTTTGCGGATTTTCGAAATTTGGGGAATTTTTTTAGGGTTTTTGTTTTTACAAGCTGGCTATGGATTACGCACCGTATGATAGTAGTGGTGAGTTATCCAGCTTTGTAATGTACTGTTAATTAATCATTTAATTATTTGTTTCTGTAAAATTAGGGTTTTTATGTTGTGCATTGTGAGTGATTTTATTGCCAGCATTGTTAATTAAGTGAATATAAGATTGATGATGAGAAAAGATTGTTTTTATATATGTTGTATTTGGTTTTAGTTTTATTTGTATTGAATTAAGTGAATATAAGTGTTTGGTTTACTTTAGTTTTAAAGATAACCGGCGTGTGTGTGTGTGTGTTTAGACTAGAGATTATTGGGTTGCTGAGTGCCGAACTGTTTATACACATTTTGGTAGTTGTTGGTGTAATAGAATGACGGGTATGGCTGAGTATAAGTTATAAAGTTAGCGGGGCCATTAGAAGTCGAGTAAGCTTACTTTTTGGGTTTAATGAGTTCTGCTTGCGTATATGTTTTCGTGGATAGTGAATAACTTTGAAGACTACAACTATTCAACTAAGGAGTTTATTGTCTTTCGGATTGTTTTGGCATGTGCTTTTGAAATAATGGATTTGTTGTGATTTATGGATATCTATTAGGATGATGTGAATGTATATAGGTGAATAAGTAAGAAACTTCAATGCTTTGATGCGATGTTATCCCTGATCAGTGTTAGTTGGGATCTTTAGGATAAAAAGAAACAGTGGAGAACTGATAAGTGGTGCATTGCAGCTATGCACTTCACAGTTGGATTTAGACCTTAGCTATTTGTTTTTCTCCTAATAAGAGGGGTCTTTGTGCGGAGCCTTTTTAAAAAAGGTAAGGTTGGGAGGGAACTTTTGGGAAAGCCTCTTATCTTATTGATCTACGTGTTCCCTGGCTTAAGGGGTGTAGGACTTGGTAGAGCCTTGGCCGGGTTAGAATCAAGGGGCAAGGGCAAAGGGCTGTTTCTTTTCAACTCAGCCTAAATAGAAATTGATCTACCATGTTAAAGAGGGAATACCAGATCCCTGACTTAAGGGGTGAAAGACTTCATACGTCTGTATGCTATGAGAGGCCATGTTGCCTCTTTTATTGTTTCATAGACATTCTATAAAGTTCCATTATGTGTATAAGACTATGGATGAAGGTGCAACTAGGGGTGGCAATTTGGGTTGGTGGGTTCGGGTTGGCAGGTTGGCGGGTCAGAAAACCTCAACCCGAACCTGACCCATTTAAATAATCGGGTCAGCTATGTCAACCCTAACCTGTTTACCCATAACCCGAACCTGACCCATGTAACCCATATATATACTTGGGTTGGCGGTTAAATATGTTACACGGGTTGAATTAGTTAAACGGGTTTCAGGTTGACCCATTTAACTCGTTTTATATACAAAAGTTGGCACATTACACGGGTTAAACATGTTAAACGGGTTTGCGGGTCGATTCGTTTGACCCATTTAACACATATAATAAAATATAAATAATTTTTAATTTTAGAAAAAAAATCTTATACGGGTTGACGGGTTAATTTATTCTCAACCCGAACCTAACCTGTTTAATAAACGGGTCAGATGGGTCGACCCAAACCTGACCCAAAATCTATTAGACTCAACCCGAACCTGTTAATTTTCTTTCATAGACATTCTATAAAGTTCCATTCTGTGTATAAGACTATGGATGAAGGTGCAACTATAATACTAATGTGCTTATGGTTGGTAATGCTTGAATATCATATCATGAGGGCATAAACAGTATATTTCTGTGATACCATATTTCCCTGGTTATTATAATACGCCATATTTCCAGGGTCAATGATATATAGCAGTCGTCACTCTCATACATGATCCCTTTTGGAAACCATGCATTGTTTCACCTTTTGATCTATTCTCCTCATTTGACGAGCGTAGAAAATAGCACATTAGGATAATTCATATTTACACCAAGTAGGTATGATCCTGTATTCTTGATGTCAGTGTAATAATGAAAATTACCAATGTCTTACTAGACCCTCTTCAAGGATAGCATGATAAACCAAAAATTTTCATCTTTCTTGAATAGGCTCATAAATTCTGATACTTGGTAGAAGTCGTAACCAATTGGTGCTGTTAGCTGATCCTTCTTTTGAACCTAGCTAGGAGCCTTGCATGCATCTGAAAGTAACTACTGTATATGTTTTTTGAGAATTATTTGTGATAGTTCTCGATTCTTTTAGGTTAGTTAACACATGATAATGCCTACGCGTCGACTGACATTGGTTATAGCAGAGATAGTATCTTCTCTTCATTTCATACAAGACTTGATGCAAAGCTAAGGCGCTCTGAGGATGAGTATGTGTATATTATTTAATACCATTTAAGGGGGAAACCCTACCTCATATGCTCCAATTGGCGATCAGTTGCTGTTTCTAGCTGATGGGTTTTTTATGCTTTGGGCTTTCAAAATTAAATGCACATATATATTGCTTGCTACATAATTTTTCTTGTTCAGTTTTTTAGCATTCAGTTCATATTTCATTCTGGCTTCAATTGGATTGGATGATGACCTTGAGTTGGTTATTTGGATCTATTGCAGGAACGGAAGATGATGATCTTCCGCCGTCTCATCAAAATAGAATTCCAAGAGGTGGGCATGTTGCAGGTAACGGAAGACCTGCAGTTATGGGCTCTGTACAGTATCCTAGAATGCATGGGGACAATGATATGGAATCCCAAATTCACCAACTGGAGCAAGAAGCATATAGTTCAGTTTTACGAGCCTTCAAAGCTCAAGCAGATGCAATTTCGTGGGTATGATTTGCTATTAGTTTGAACTAATCTGATATGTGTATGATTTTTTTCTGTCAGGGTTTTGTCAGATGTACACTAAAATATATTCTTCCAGGAAAAGGAAAGTGTAATAACTGAGCTCCGCAAAGAATTGAGATTGTCTAATGAAGAACACAGAGAGCTTCTGCTTAAAGTAAATTCAGACGATGTTATCAGGAGAATAAGGTCCAATAGTGTTAATTAAGCCCACTTTGTCATCTTCTGACGCGGAACTTATTTTATTTTTTATTTTTTTATTTCTGTCAAGGTCTAATATATTGTGTCATGACATTAGGGAGTGGAGACAGTCTAGCGGTCTTCAACCTGGGATGCTCAATCCAGCACAAGCTGTTCATGATCCATTACCAAGCCCATCTGTCTCGGCAACCCGTAAGAAGCAGAAGATGAACCCCTCAGGACCTTCACAGTCATTTGGTGCACCACCACCACAACATCTCCCTCTACCGACTTCTTCATCTGCTAGAAGAGGGCCCGTGTCAGGGACGAAGGGGAAAAACAAGAAATCTGTAAGCTCATCTATGTGATTATTAGCTATTATTTCTATAATATGTTCTTTCCCAAGGTCACACCTTTGTTTCTTCATGGCCAGATGATGGGTGGAGCGTCCTCAATGAAAGCCCAGCACCCTCCACCAGGCTCAGCTGGGAGGGGCCATCATGGTAATCGTGTAAATTCGGGTGCACTTGCAAATGAGGCTGCGGAAACATCATCATTCTCACCATTGATTGGGAGGAAAGTCAAAACCCGTTGGCCAGATGACAACAATTTTTATGAAGCTACAATAACAGATTTTAATCCTATTGAGGTAATTTGATTTCGCAACATGTGTGCAATAATTCAGTGCTCCAACCCAGAATTTTGTGCTGAAAATCTTTCTATACGATTTTCAGGGTCGGCATGCACTGGTGTATGATATGTATACGCCGAATGAGACATGGGAGTGGGTCAATTTGGAAGATGTAAGTGTTAATATGTCAGTGTATAACTAATGAGACTTGAATGCATGATTGGGGTATATTTATTGGCAAGCTGGGTTTGGCAGTAGATCCTTCTAGAGCTTGTATACACTGAATAGCATGTTTTTGTGCTGATGACATTTCTAATTTTGGTCTTGTCAAGTTTTCGTTGGAATAGCTATGCTAAAATGTTTGTGTGTGGTAATAAACTTACGGCGACGTTTTATACCATCCAGAATTACATTTTTACAAATATTTTTGTGGCAATCTTTTCTTACCATATTAAAGTTTTTGGCTATTTGTGTATGCTTCAGTGTATATCTACTTAATTCTTAGGATTCATGTCCATTTGACCTTAAAAACTAGCTTGTTCATAACTTCAGAATTTAATGGGTTCTCTTCATGGTACAGCCATGTAAGTTATGGCTCCATCCGTCCACTTTCTAAACATCTGGTGGATTATATATTTTGTGATTTTGTTCTTTTTCACATGCTAATAATTTTGATCTTTTTTGTGCTCATATTTTTGTTCTTCATTTTTAAAATGTTTTGTATACTGTTAAGGTTTTAATTACTTCTATTTTGCTCATACAGATATCTCCAGATGATTTACAATGGGTAGATGGCCCGGATCCTGGGATATCTCATAAAGGGGGCTATGGTGGGCCAGGTCATGGAGTGGGTAGACCTGCTGGACGTGATAGTGGTCCAGGTGGAGGAAGAGGTAGAGGGATGACAAAGGGTCAAATAAGAAAGGATTTTCCACCATCACAGAATGGGATAGGAAAGAAGGGTCTGGATGATATTCAATTGCTTCAAACTGATAACGTATAAAGAGGTAAATCAATAGTTCAATACATAACCAGTATCAATTAGCGATACTGTTTGTCGTCTTTTTATCTCTACTATATATAAAGCAAAAAATTTCCCGCCAAAAGTTTCATAATATGCATGACTTTTGACAACATTTTTTTTAATGTGTTTCTAAAAAAAGAGGAGGGAGATTTTTTTTCTGTATTAATAAATTCATAATTTCAAAGATCCATCTACAATCTTATATTTATAAGACACCATATTACAACTTCTGTTTTTATCTTTGTGTTGTTTATAGTAATGAAAACGAATAATAAAAAAGAACTGATGTTTATTGTTGGAACAAGTTTCAAACCAAATGTGAGTTTAATGTTTCAAACAAATTGATGAATGTTTCATTCTTTGAGTTGAATCATCGCATGTTACAACCTTTTCAAATTTTTTTTTTTTAACATTTTGATTATTTACGTATATGTATAAACGTTTATATGAAACATCAACCACAACTTCGCAACTATAACTGTTTGCCGCTATTAACGCCTGTTGCTATGCTCGGGTGCTCGCCCTAGTATTTTAATAGCTCATTCATTGATTGGACATTGCAGGTGGAGAAGGGGTATTTGGATCAACTGATCCCGGATCCTCTTGAAATCGAGAAGCAAGAAAGTGTTTAAGGTTAGGAAATTCCTCTCAGAAACCATGGTTTTTATTTTATTTTTGAGGTGTCGGTTTAAGCCATTGACTTGTAAATGGGATGCTTTGGAGTATGTATATCTTTAACGGGTCAAGCTGAAGGATTAACTGAAAGCTAACAAGATATATGGGTTAAAGTAATCCGTAGTGTATTCAAATGCACTAAAAACTTTGTTATTCCACTCAATTATTTTGTTTTGGCAAGCATGTTCAGCACATTTATTATTAATTAAAAAAACACGGTTTAAAATCATGTTTGCTTGTCACTCAACCCTTTTAGTCTTGTTATCAGCTCACTTGACTCACCTTAGGTTTTTTAACCTTGGCTTCAATTCTCAATTAATGATTGATAGTGAGGAGCATTGAACAAGCACTAGCCGTATGCATTGCAAGGCTTTTGCAGATATCTCTGATGGTGAAAGTTGGTATTTAACCATTTTGTATACTTGACTCACTTTCATTTTACACCATAGACATGATGCATAAATCAGCCTTCCTATTTTTGGGTTCATTTGGATTCTTTATGACGAAAAACATCACATCTGGAGTATGTTGTCGTAGAGTTCAGTTGCGTAAATAAAGTGTGGTTATGTTGCTTCACAAACTTCAGTGGCAAGTGTTTCATAAAGTTTTACTTTTTTGAAGCAATTCTAATAAAAGCCTTAAAAAAGGTATTAATTTTCTTCCTAAAAATACCGAAGTGCGACTGAAGTTAAATTTGCATTTGGAATCGGATTTGTTCGACATTAGATTTTTATTGAAAAAATGTCATTTGTTGGTGAAGTTGACATCTGGGATGATGGGAATTTGTTCCAAGCAATCTATCACACTTTCTCTAGTTTAAAGACCAATCCTATTGCCGCTTTTCCCAAAAAGTGGCCAATCCTGTTTATGTTGAAATTACTTGATTTTTGTACCTTGTGGACTGATGTAGGTGGTCACGCTTAATGCTCGTGGACTACCAATGAAGCTGATGATTAAGTTGCGAGTTGTTATACTAAGGTTATTGGCTAGGGGGGGGGGGGGGGGACAAAACATTGGGGTATATAAGGTCTTTGTGTTCTCTTAAGATGTTTATTTTAGGGATAGAGGCTACACAATCACAATGACATTCAATAGTAGCAAGGCATTGTAAAATATCATGATGGTTGATTGTTGATCGTTACCCCTTTCGTAATGTGTAGTAGTAATAGTGGTATTTTGGGTTGGGGTAAGTGGTTGAAAAAAAGGGTAACTTATCATGGAAAATGGGTCATGTTCTTGCTTTGTATAAACTCATCTGCATTTTTTGAGTTGTTGAAGATTTTTATGCACTCCAATTGCTGATCTGTATTTTCTTGGGTGCTCATTTTGTTGGATAGCTTGTACCCTCGATTGTATCTGTTAAGTGTGATATTGGTGTCTACAAGCTTTATACACATGAACAATATATTTTTTGCCCTATGGAGAGGTCAGCCGTTGCTGGATTTGTACTTTGGTCTCTCATCAAACTTGTAGATTCTTTATTGGCATATCTTTCTGCGTGTAAGACTTAACCGTACAAATCAAAAAGTGGACGCCACAATTGTAGGGTGTTGTATTTTCGAAGTTGTGGTTTAACTGATAAGTAGAATAGTGTGGGAAAAAGAGTTGGATGTTTCCCATGTAAAAGACGAATTGGTTTTGCCGGTTTCTAATCCTAATTCTAAGAAAACTTTATTTTTGCAAGTCAGCTTTTACAATTTGTCTTTGTTGTGGAACGTTTTCTAGGAAATATTCATCTTATCGTGCTGTTAAACGCACCTTTAGGTAATTTGCTTTTATTTCACCAAAATAGATTCGTTGTGTGGACCGGGAACTTTCTTACGCAAGTCAAAATCTTGGTGGAAAACCTAGTTAATTAGTACTGGATCTTATGCCTCACAGTTAGGGATGCGCAGCGGCATGAATAACGGTACGGCTACTGGTCCGGTTTTTTATATCCGGTACGGTAACCTCAAATTCGGTGCTGGGTTCATAACGGAATTCTCAAAAGTCGGTTCCGGAATATAAATAAGATGGCTTTTTGAAATAAATACCCTTATGATCCAAAACAATTTTATTCATACTAGTTTAAAGTCACCCAGTGCGAGCACGGAGTTTTTGGTTCTGATTTTTTGTTAGTTTATTTATTGTTGTCGTATTATTATATCATGAGTGTATGAATTTAAGAGGTCTTTATCCTTTTTGAATTCATATCATATTCCCTCCATTGTTTAAAACTAAAACACGTAACCTCATGTGCTCGGAAGTTCCATGAAAATACATTGTTTATAGTTATATGGTTTATAAACAATGAAAAACTGGTCACATCTTGTCAAGGAACCGTGGTAAAATGTTAATTAGTTTGCATTTAATAAGAATTCATACATATTAGACACCTTCGCAGGTCTCATTTCATGATGATGGACTAAAAAAATCATGAAGTTTAATAGTGAGTTTTGTATACAATTAGTAGATTTCATTGAAATATAATAAAAATACTAGTTAGATACCCGCGCATAGCGGCGGCGATAAAAATTACTAACCCAACTCCCTCTGCAATTTCCTACCCGCTTAGAGAATTCGTTTGTTTGGGTTTCCGTAGTTTTCCCGCAACATCATATTAACATCATTCTCGCTTGTATAAAGACTCACACACTCTCTTACCCATCAAACATTGTCTCCAAAAGTATATATCTTTTACGAATCAAGTTTGTATTCAAATTAAAGTTAAAGTTGTTAAAAAAATTCAAAATAAACCCACTAAAAATGTGAAAAGCTAAAAATTTATAAAAATATATCAAAATGGATGTTGAATTAAAGATCACGAAATTTTAGAAAATACGATGAAATTAAATCATAAAAAAAATAAATAGATAAAAAGATATATCAAATTGAAAATAAAAGTGATTTTTTAATTAAGAAGTGACACATGTCTCTCTATGATGTGATTTTCTAAAATAAGATGGATGGTCAAGATTGCACCTCCTTATTTTAATTTTTAATAGGACTCACATTATAAATGTTTTGTTTTGCATAATACTCCGTAGTATAGAAGTATAGATATTGATAGATACTAGTTGGTTACTCGCGCATAGCGGCGGTAATAGAAAATTTACTAACTCAACTCTTTACGTAATTTTCTACCCGCTTACAACACTTTAAATGTATGTGTTCGTTGTATGTGTTCGTTTGGGTTTCTCGTAGCTTTCCCGCAACACCATATTAACATCATCATTCTCGCATGTAAAGAGACAACACACTCTCCGAAAGTATATAGTTTTAACGTATCAAGTTTATATTTAATTTTTATTTTGAACGGCGAATTTTATTAAAAGAAAACACTAGCAAGAAGCTAGAACATTACAAGGACACAAGGTGAGGTATATTATTACAAAATGTATGTTGAATTAAAAGAGCACATTATTTTTAAAACTTATAGTGAAATTAAATCATAATAAAATTAAATTAATAAAAAGATATTTCAATTTGAAAATAAAGATGATTTTTTAATTAAAAGGTGACACATGTCACTTTTTGATGTGATTCCCAAAAATGAAATGGATGGTCAAGATTGCACCTCCTTATCTTAATTTTTAATGGGTCCCACATTATAAATGCTTTATATAGTAGTATAGATATAGATAGTATTGAGAAGACTTTGTGTGATCATTCTATATAACTTCAGGAGAATGCTTACAATTAGGGTTATGGTTGGCGCAACCTAAAATCCACCCTCTAGTTCTTGAAATTGCTACATATTACATACAACTACTTTAAATTTCATCCTTAGAAATATAATCTGGCCCACCCCAAATCTTATAAACTTAAGAGCTTTGAAGTTGCATATAAATATAGTCTAACGCATAACACATTAATTATAATCTTTCATTCATTCAAGCATAAATTAGTTTTTATTTTACAGGATATAAAGGCATTATCAAATTTGTAAGATGCTACAAATAATCTTAGACATATATTTCGTTAAATTTCTAGTCCAACTTTACTATCAAAAGTAGCTTATAGATTGTGCAAGTCATCTTGGATTGTATCCATAATTCCAAGCGTTTGAGATAGAAAAACTCAAGTAACCTAATTTCTAGCATCGACATTTACTGTTAATTGCAATGTTTAAATTTGGCCCACCGGTATATCAAATCCTGGCTTTGTCACTGTATAACTTCTAAATGATAAATGTATGATGAGGTTTATAATTGGTTCCTACGTGGAAACATGGAGAGTAGATATTGTGCAATATCTAATTAAATATTACGCGTGCGAGAAATATCAAAGTTATAATATTTGACATCATATCAGCTCTTACAAATCCACTATGAATTTAAGACTTTCAAATCTGGTGCGGATCCTCCCAACTAGCTAAAACATAATGAAACTTCATATCAAAAATGAGCATGAAGCAATAACACTTTGTAAAAGAACACCATTTTTGTTACGAAAAGGTCCTTGTTCGTCTACACCCACATGTATGCCACTAACAGCTCCCACACACTCCTGTTACAATACAAATCACCAGATGTGATCTGAAATTTCAAACCAATATTCAGTTAGCTAGTAGTATATACTATATAGGGTTAATATTGCTAAAAGCACTAAACTTTCAATTTATGGGCGATTTAGCTCTAAAAAAGTTTCCCTAGTTTATTCTCTTCACTAATCTTGGTCAAATTCTCACAATTTTTATGTTTGGTATTAAAGTGTACTCTTTTAACTGTAGGCCAAACTTGATTGATGAAAGGGCATTTAAAACAATAAATGATCATGTGAATCTTGTACCTGCTTGCATAATGAACACCGAACATCCGCCGTCTTTACTGAATCCGATATATCCCATGACTTGAGTTTGCCTTGTGTTTTTAAGCATTGACCCATAATTAGCCACATCAATATTGAACTCTATCGGATAGATTGCCACACTTTACTAACTTCAAGCTTTATCAGCTACTTTTCTAACAACCATTATGCATTGAAAATTGATGGTAGTAGAGAAGACTATGATAAATAATTTAATCTTCTACTTAAGAGTAGGAATGACAACGGGGCGGGGCGACCACCCTCCATCCCCAAACCCGATTAGCAAACCACGCTCCAAACCCGCCTCGATCCCCAATGGGGATCTTATCGGGGCGCTTCATTGGGGCGAGATGCTCCCCCCAAACCCGCTCCGATCCCCGTTGAAGATCTTATCAGGGCGACTTTATGAGCGCATTGCTCCACCAAATACACGTTGTTCTCCGTTTATTATTATTTTTACGTCATATTTTTTACAAATGTGATTACATGCAATAATATAAATAATCAAGAACCCACAAATAATATAATAATTAGTAGCTTTCATAGGTTTTCAAGAAATTATACATAAATAATTATAACCACGTTAAAAAAAATAAAAACTTCTTTTAAAAACATTACACAAAAAAGTTTTTATTAATCACAACTTGCAATCTTGCAAAGATATAATACTAAAAATATATAAATACAAAAATTTTTTGATAAATATGGATTTATTTAGCGTAAAAACCAACATGAACAATATTAATTGAAAATGAATATATCGTGATATGGATGTATAGTTTTCGGGCGGGCGGGTTTTGGGGAATGTTATGCCCCGTCCCCGCCCCTAACCCGATAAGAAATTCCCGTTAAAAGCCTCCGAACCCGCCCCGTAACCCGATAAGCATGCCACGCCCCGCCCTAAAAACTTCGAGTTTTGAATTTCTCCATTGGGTTCGGGTTTTTTTGCCATCCCTACTTAAGAGGAATTTAAGGCTATTTAAGAGACCCTAAGTTAATAAGATGATATGAATCTTCATAACTGGACAACTCATCGACTACCACATAAACCAATTCTATGTCTTGCGAGATCTAATACCTTGGGATCCGCACAAATCACATGTCGCCTTTTTTATATGGGTTAGTCTAAATCTACCAAACAAATTTTCTAAACTTACCAAGATTATGGTCTCTACTAATTAGTATGAATTGGCGCTAACAGAAAATGGTTAATATTAGTGCTATAGGTACCTACTTTCATTGTTTTCCAATTATATGGTCTCTACTAATTAAAATGCCATGTGAGTTACTAAACTTTGTTTATCGTATTTAGTCAGTAACTTTAGTGACTAAAAGTGAAAGTATAGTAGTACTTATACATTCATTTAAGGTTATTACTACTAATGAACACACCTGAGAAAGTAAGACACAAAAGCAGTCTCACCAAATAAGAGAATAGTTTGAGGATCCCATTTTAATTATATCATAAAGTTATTTTCCTTGGTAACACTACAAACATACAACATGTGGGTAGTCTATACAATAAGGAAGATGTCATTTCATTTTTAGAAATAAAATCTCTAGTAATCTTGTTAACAGACCTTGATTAATATATATCCTTTGCCTTTTTAAGATGTCCAAAAGAACAATGGTCCAATATCCTTGTAGCTAAGCAATCCCAAGCTGGAAAGAAGTCTTTCAGGTGTACCCACTTTACCTTCTTTCTTAGGAAGTTCATACGCTGAACCATGTGAAAAGGCATCCAATCAGTCGCATGCAAAAAAATCAAAGATACATAAATAATGAAATAAAAGAACGTAAACAGGTTTTGTTCTCACACAAATGTACCTTGTGGACCAAATTTTTGTTGATAACCGGGTGATTTTCTTAGAGTAGCAGCACCAATACGCATGACCGACTTGAAAAATAAGTTCCATTTATTTCGGTCATAGCCTGAGTCTTTTTGCCATTATCACTAAACCTTACAAAACCATAACCTTTGGAGCAGCCTGTATTGGCATCAATGACAACTTCAGCGGATTTAACAAACATGTATTTATTTGCAAAAGTTTCATGTGAAGAATTATGAGAGCTGAAACAAAACATAGCAAACATATAAAGTGACATGAGACCAAGAATTTTGCGAACATATGATTTCAAGTACATAGAATGTCTAGCAAAAAAGATATAAAATTGTTTGCACCTCATAAACTTATAGCATAACCCATTATTGTTTGGACTTAATTAACATCTCGTATTTATCTAGATTCTCATAGAAATTTTGTATTCTAAATACTTCAGAAATCTAGTACATATATTGGTTTGCCTGTGATGATGATTAATAGCAAATATCTAAATGAGACATATAAATATCCGAATAATGCAAGTACTCAAAAATGTTCAGAATGGGTTTTAACTACCTCTGCCTAACCTCACCTGCCTATCAGCATTTTCTATAAGGCAGAACCTAACAATTTCTATGTATATATTATCATTAGTTAAATCACAGCTCATAGTGTTTTGACTCATCACCTGTTTCCTCTCTGTTAGGAGTCACTATTGTTAGCTTTAGAGCAACTGGAACATTTTGGGTCGTCCTTTTGATTAATCGTATCATTCTTCACCGCTTGTTTCTCAGTCTTCCGTTCACCTAGCATTAGTAGAAGTCATTATCATACCAGGAATTAAAAATAATAGCAGAAATTCACACCTATCAACAATTTATGTATCGGTTTATAACATTTCATTCTATATATTCAGTACAAATGAAAAATGGTAAATAACTATGCCAGATTGGGTATTTTTTATTACAATTCATAATTGGGAAATTATTAAATCGCACCCACCCTCCACTCAATAATATGATGTCTGGTCGTGGCTCTACATGCTCTACCTATAGGACTCACATTAAATGGGCTGAACCAAAGTCTTACGGGTTCGGGTGACACATGGTCCTTCCAGCTTCAATTGTGGCTTCACACACGGGGCTTCCGTTCCAAGCTACATGAAGAAAGCCATTAATGAACTTTTTTCTTAGTATGCAACATTAATTTTTGTCTGAACATTCTTTAACGAATTCACAAGTTACATTATATCATCAATCAACATCTAATGATCCCTCCAGTTAGTTGTTTACCAGGTGATTCAATCAAATTTGACATACACTAATAAGTCATACCCACACTGAATTAATAGTGGCAACTATCGATAACAGAAATTAGAAACTTATTAAGATGGATTAAAAATGACAACCTTCTAAATAGAAATCAAACTATAACTAAAAGAGACTATATCGGTCTATAATAGAGATCTTATATTCTTAATCTTTAACTGTATCACATCACGTTTCATACAAGTAGTAATATCGTTTATTAATGTAGTTTCTAAAGGTTAACACTTAGGAAGAAAATGATAACTTTTAAATATGAGTTATTCAGACATTGCCTTACAATAGTTATCTATATGCACTCTGAAGAACCAAGACACCACACCATAATAAAAGCTGGTATGTTTATGTTGGAGTATGCTTATGTCATAATAAATAATATCGGCTGGACACATGTGAGCCTATGGGGTCACACACATATACACTGAGGTGCCACTCTGTATATCGTGTTTATTGTATTTACGGTATATAAATAAACTACGTAACCCAGGATCAATATCGGGCTTATAATAACTAAGTAATGTACTTAATTTATTGAACTTGGAAAACAAATGTGAGGCCCATCTTGAGCCCATATGTGGCCGGCCTAGGGAGGTGATTAAGGAAGGGATTAGGTTAAGATTTTAATCAATAAATATGGGATTAACTCCTCATTTTTTTGATGACAATTTACCTAAATCTCTCCCCTTTTTCTCTCCTCAAAACACATGGCACAAAACAAACACCCATCTAAGGTTTTTATTTTTCTTGATCTATTACTTTTGATTCTAGTTTATTCAAAGTATATTACAATGTTACAGGTTTAAGGACTAGCATCCAAGAGGTATACAGTGAAGTGTAGTGTGGATATTCATAGAGGTGATCTACTTTAGTCATTTAGTTTCTTGGGTGGATCATGTACAAGTGAATGTCATTGTTTGATTCTACCGATCACGCTACAAAGGTAATAATCATTGTTATTTATTTGATTAATCAAATGACTCTTTGGATCCGTTGATTGGTGATTTATCCGTTGCGTTTAATTGTTAATAATATGTTATTTTATTATCAAATCACCAACAGTGGTATCAGAGCCATCATATGATTATCTTGTGTGCGTAAAAATAGCTAAAACACATGTTTTTGATAGATTCAAAAGATATATATCAAAACAGCCCTAGGGCTTATTTTTATAAAAAAACAAATTCAACCCTTAAGGGGTCTTATGATCTATGATTTTTGATCCCATAGCCATTTGTTATGCATATGTTAACTGTTTTAGTTATCGGGTACATGTAAAATGGTCTAAATCGCGTTTTATGGTTCGGTTTGTGAATTAACTTTTAATCAGCCCTTAGGGTAATTAATTCAATAATTATATGATAATTATAAGGTCTTAAAATCAGTGTTTAATGACCCTAAGGCCACCGGTTACACGCACCAATCGGGGTTTTTAATTCTAGTTAATTTATTTCTTTGATTCGTTGGCTAACAAGTTATTTCTTGTTATTTACTTAGTTTCCATGGCAAATACATGCATGTTTGGCTATGGACTTAGCCAACACCTTGTTAACAAATGATATTATGGTATTATTATGTTTCGTATGCAAAGCCGATGAAAACCTTGACCATTTATGACTTGATTCACTAGTATTTGCATTTAATTTTTAGTTTTAGGTTTGCCATTGTTTTAGCTTATTTTGTATGTTTTTAGTCTTTATTGTAGCCATTGTTTGGGCACATTACAGTAGCTAGATAATAGTTAAAGTTATTTAGTCATCAAAATATTGTAACAGATGCTTGTGTTAGGAATGAAAATGTGACAATCTTATTGAGATCGAGTCTTGTAATAATTTGAGAAATAATATTGTGTAATAGATTAGGTGAAAGGCTCGTGACTAAAATAAAGTCACGAGACCTAACAAATAGCTAAAAGCTAAGAGACAAGAGCTTGTAACTCATTCTTGTAAAAGGGTATAAATACCCTCCCTACCTCATTCATGAGGTAAGCAATCAAAATCTCTTCATTTCCCTGTCTCACTTTCTCTCTCTACTCTATCTTCTCCTCCTTCTTCTCTCTAACTACTTTCTCTATACTCTTTCTCTCTCTTTATAACAAACACACACAAACACCTAAACACATACTATATTGCTTATTTGATCCTAAAATCAAGACCTAACAAGTGGTATCAGAGTCGGGTCAATACATAATCTATCAAATATCACAAAGATGATATTTGGTATTAAAGAAAGACATCATGGACCTAGTGATGCAATGCATAACCTCCCCAGCTACTCAAGATTCTCTCAAAAGAATTCTTGTTTCATTATCACAGAGATTAAACTCATAATCTATTAACTTCTCACTCTGAGAATGTTGATATTGAAAAGGTGGCAGTCTGCTCCAGCCACCGATCACTAAAACCAAAACACACTAATTAAGTCTAGAGCTAAATGAGATCATATCAATAATTCTCACATAGGACACAAAAGTACATTTGTATTAAAATCAATGATACAAATAGTACAAGAGTCGTTTATATGTCTATGTGACATTGTATGTCTTAGTGACATTCTCGGAACATTCAAGAGTGATACTTAAATTAAGTATTTCACAATGATTAAATAGAAATCCTACCAGTGCTAACATCAAGCCAACGGTGAACGTAGGTCACTAATTTGAAAATGATTGTTTAATGATTCTAATAAGTGTTAACTAGTAATCTAAGTGATCTAGTAGTTATTTTGTTCATTCGGAATTTGTTTTCGAAAAACACAAACAACATTTCCTTGAGTTACTCAAGTGATTTGTTGGATTACCAAGGTCTCTTACGATGTTACAAGATTGATAGGGGAGATTGTTATTACTCTTACATTGTTTCATTCATCTTCTACGACAACAATCAAGGGGAAGAAATGTGTACATTCGGGACTTAGTTGAATTTGATGTATACAACAATCAGGACTTAATTGACACTGGTGTTATAATTTCAACTTCTACGGGTTGTTTTGTGTAAAGTATGTACAACAACAACAATAACATCTCTACCTTTCAAAAGCAAGAATACCGTCATATTCATATCTTCATTACTCATACTTAAAGTTCAAAGATACACTTCCGCAACTCTGATAAATCAAAGAACTTCCTCCTATCATCAATCTTATGATCAAGTCGAGAGTTCTATATGAGGAATAATGTTAGATGTCAAGAAAAGTATGAGTATGTTAATCAGAAGCGTTAAAAGACAAATCAAGATAGATTCACGGTAAGTATGTTGGTAATTAATGATGATATGAAAAGATCTCAAATGGAAAGACGAAAGAGAAATGGAAAGATCAAGTTAAAGTTCACTAAAGCATGATTGGAACAAGACCACTATTACACAACAAGACTCAAGACAACGAGCATTAAAGATCAAAGATCAAGGTCACAAGAGAGATCTCAATGATCACCCTTTAGGGAGAGATTGTTAGGAATAGAAAGTGATGATCATTAATGCAATCAAAGAGAGATCTTAATGATCTCCCCTTAGGGGGAGATTGTTAGGAATGAAAAAGTAACGATCTTATTGAGATCGAGTCTTGTAATAATTTGAGAAATAATATTGTGTAATAGGTTAAGTGAAAGGCTCGTGACTAAAATAAAGTTACGAGACTTAACAAATAGCTAAAAGCTAAGAGACAAAAGCTTGTAGCTCATTATTATAAAAGGGTTCCCTATCTCATTCATGAGGTAAGAAATCAAATATCTCTTCATTTCTCTCTCTCACTTTCTCTCTCTACTCTATCCTCTCCTCCTCCTTCTCTCTAACTACTTTCTCTCTCTACTCTTTCTTTCTCTATAACAAACACACACAAACACCTAAACACATACTATATTGCTTATTTGATCCTAAAATCGAGACCTAACAGCTTGGATTAGAATGGCGAAAGAGTTAAAGGCATAATGTTAAATTCAGAGCTGCTAGAGTGACTTCTATTAAAATAGATTTCTCGGAGTTCTGTAAGGAGTTAGAAGCCTAAATTTTTTATGCAGGTTCACAACTCATAGGGCTACAATTTCTTTATCTGGAGCTCAGTTTGGGAAAGACTCCTTCTAGGAGTTTCAGGCACATGAAGACAACTGAATGTTTTTGGCAGCTTTGGGCATCTCGTTCACTTGGGGTTCCACTTGCTCTTGATAGGTCTTGGAGTAAGTGGGAGCCCTCCGTGTGGTTGTTTGTTTAACCCTTAGTTGACCTCTTGGTTCTCGTGATGGCTCACGAGACCAAGCATAGGTTTTTTCATCGGTTGAGGCTTTGCATACTTGTGGTTGTGTTTGTTTTGTTTACTTTTATATATGTTTGGAATGTATGTAACTTGCAAATGTTTTTATAAAACAAAAAATAAAACACAAACCAATTTTAGAAACTAAATATTTGATTTAGTTTAAAGTTTAAATATGATTTGAAACTAGATATTTGTTTTCATAAATAACACTTAATTTGTTATGCTTGTTATTTAATTTATGTATTGTCCAACTAATATTTATTCCACTTAGGTTATATATTAGTCTTTAAAATGGACAACTCGAGACACATAAAAGTAAAACAATGATTAGACTTAAGTTAAAAATGGTTTTTAACTTTTGCTACGACGAATGAATGCATGCTTCCTCGTACACACTTTTGATCACGTATTTATCAAAACTAATACCTGTCACAAATTTAAGTCGTGTTGTCCAATTAATTGAGTTCACATGCAATTACTTTTTGCTCTACGTGAGACATATGTGAATTGTAACCCAGGGTGATCATTCTCTATGCGTGAGACCTAGACATATTTTCACATGTTCTTAAATTGGATGACTTAATCGAGTTAAGCAAGTGAGACCTTAACCCGAGGCAAGGATGGGACTAAACATGACAACTTGTCATTAATAGCTCGTTCACTAGTTCCATGAGTCCCATACGGTCTAAGAATTACGCATGTCTTGCAATTGGTAAACGTCACCTACCTATTGAATCAACCATTGCCAGCAGATTAACTTATGTGATGGTGGAACCTCAATGAGGATCTTAGCCTTTTCGTAAAATTAATTGTTTTAATATTGTAAACTTGGATAGTTAATTTTAAAAGGATAATTATCAAAAATACCAAATTGAACTTTGTAATTTCTATTAATGACATTTATGCAACATAAACGGTAAACAAAAGTTTCTTTTCTTTCCTTGTTAGAGGAAGGCAAACTAAGTAATTTTTCCATGTAAGAAAAAGACTTATTCCTATCATTTCCACTTGTATGACAAAGCTATAATAGAAACAATTGAATTTTCCAATCCTAATCAAACTCAAAGCATACTTACTCGAGAAATCGTATTGTCTTGTAAAAGTCAAACGGTTAAGTACGGTCTTATTTGGATGACTAGAGAACATGTTTTCTGTAGCCACTAAAATGATACATCTTGAAGCGTCAAGACATAGTATGAGTTTTAATAATTAATGGAAATCTCAATAAATTAAGAAAGAGAAAAGGAAATTAATAGCATAGTTTTATAGTAGTTTTACTTAACTCGATATTTTTCCTAAGATTGTACACACGCTTGAGGCAATGTAGAAGGAGGAATTTCATGCAAAACTTTCAAGTTAAAGAATGGCATTGGTGGCTAGTCTATCATATATATAGTAGAACTTGATGCACTTCCTTGAATATCTAAATACATGTTTACTAGTCAGTGAGGGTCACATTAGTGATAATGTGTAAAACCACGTAATTAAGGTCACTACTTAATTTAAATTTATAAATAAATCTTAAATTTTAATCATTCATTTGACTTTCTTAATCGATTTTTATTAAAATCATTAATTTAATACCCTCGCGAATCTTACAAATTAAATGATCCGTTTTTATCAATCGAGAAACCAATGACTCCGTATACGGGCCTTGAGTGCCAAATTATTTTTATTTTTGTATTTTACGTTTTCCTCGTGTTTTATATTACACCTAGACGAAAATTTAATATTTAGGAAAAAGTATCAGACTAGGAAAGGTTATTAGGCCCGATAATTATAGGTATTGCTAGTTAGGCACAAATGGGCTAAAGCCCACTTTTTCCCCCCTTGTTGTGCGTCGGCAGACCCAAGCACACACCCCTTATATATACAATTTTTTTTACTAACTTGATCCATTAAACTACCAATC